>JAXCGZ010020924.1:0-2500 GCA_037179515.1 Halocaridina rubra | reverse complement strand
TAGTCTCCATTTTTATTTATAATTTATATTGATTAATAATATATATATATATATATATATATATATATATATATATATATATATATATATATATATATATATATATTCTTTATTTTTTTTAATGTAGTCTCCGTGGCAAAATGGTACCGTCTGCGACTCTGAGGCGGCAGGTCGAGGGTTTGCGCCAAGTCACGGACTGAGGTTAGTAAGGGCATACACTCAGGGTAACGATTACATCTGCCAAAACAAGTCCTTCGTAAGAAGGCAACCGTCCTAGCCCTTAGTAGAAAAAGGGAGTTCGTGACGTAAATCCGAATCCAATCCATTTATTTTTTTTATTATTTTTTTTATCACTATCTGAATCTTAATCTATAATTTTTCTAATTACTTTTCTAATTCCTGTATTTATTCTGAAGCTGAATTTAAATCGAATGATATTTTCTTTTTGTCAATTATCGATATCGTTTTCCATTGTCTCCATCTTTATCTACAAATTGTCTATTCTATTATTCATTCCTTTTGTCTAAATTTATTTCAAATGTGAGAATATATATATATATATATATATATATATATATATATATATATATATATATATATATATATATATATATATATATATATATATATATATTCTATTATCGTTTTTGCATTTCACTGCAACCATTTTTATCTGTATTATTTTGTTCAATATTCCAATTTAATTATTTTTCCATAATTACCATAACATTAGCAAACGTAACTTTTTTTTAGACTTACATTAAAATCAAAATTAAATAAATGCTATTATTATATTTTGTTTATTATTTATCTAATTATCGTTTCTACTTTTCATTCTTCCCTATTTATCAATAGTTTTATATTTATTTAATAATTTTCTTCATTATTTCAGCTGATATAACTCTGTTTTCTTAATATTCAGCAAATGTGAGTCTTTGCTTTGGTCTAGCTAGCTATAAATATAGAAGAAAATACGAGAATTCTATGTCAATGTACGATAGTCACTTGTTAAAAAAAAGCACGATAATTAAAACAAAATAAAGTTGTAAACAATCTTAGTACAACACTCATTAACTCCATCTAATTGCCATTCATTAACATAATGATAATAGTGGTGTAAATGAAGTTATGAATAAAAAACAAATAATTAGAATATAATTAGCATGTATATTTCAATGACTTAATTAGTTTCATAGGATTAACAATTCTGAGTATGAGTAATAACAATTCAATTCTTAATGTATGTATGTATGTGTGTGTATGTATGTAGACACACACACACACACACACACACACACACACACACACGCGCGCGCGCGTTCAGTGACACACGGAATTGCTCCTCTTAAATTTTAAACTGTTTCGAGTGACTAAAGTGCTTAGTGGAAAACTTTACCATAATTTCCAAAAATCTGAAATCCTGCAGAGTATTGTGAGTACAAAAACTAATATTTGTTGTAAGACGAGACTGTTCATATTAAAGGAAAAAAACTGAGAACTTTTTCGTGAGGAAGAGAGAGAAGCTGCCGTCCAGTTTCTGCCTTGAGGGAAATCTAGAAGAGTTGCCAGACGTGGAGCCTCACACCACATTACCTAATTTTTTGTGTAAACTGGGGAAAGCTCTTAAGCCGTTTTACCTGATCCTGTGGTTCTATATATTGTTAAAAACAGTATCCTTCCCATTTATATTAACTAGTTAGTTAGTTTGATACACGAAAAAATTGAATAATAAAAGAAAAAAAAAATTACCAAATACCCACCTGTCAACAGTACTGAGTTAAGTTGCCAAGTAGTACAGCAGTCCTATTTTCTTCATTTTTTTTTGCTTTTCTTTTAGCTTTCTCGTTTGCTATTTTGTTATTTTGTATATATATTGAGTTAAATGTAAAGTCTAAATCCCGTGATAACATATCTTGGTTAGCAAGTCAGTTTATCAGTTAGGAAGAATATATAACAGAAACAGGTGGGTGCCACCTCGAACACAAATTCGAATTTTCCTTCAGGTTTGACTTTTGTTTTTCTTTTTCTTTTTATACTTAAATTACCATGGTCAAGTTTTTAAGTTAAGATGTGTGTTACCAGAAAGGAGACAAACTGAGTCACTAAATAGCACTTATATGGAGATATAAAAATTCTGTGTGAAGGTAAATTAGCAGTTTTTCTCTTTTCTTTTTTTTTCCTCTTTCTCGTCTTCTTTCTATATTCTGTGAGAGGGAGAACATAAAAATGAAGCCATCTCTGTCCCAAACCTCTCCCACCCATGGGTCGGGAGAAGGGGTAGTCATCAGAGGACTTAAACAGAGAATCAAGAAGTTAGAGGAAATGGTTACAAGCCTTGATGATAAAATTCGGAATATGGATGGAGAAATGAAAGAGAATGAAACACTCAGAGAACAAATAAGATCTTTGGAGGAAGCAAATAAAGCACAAGGGCAGGAGAGAAAGGAACTAGAAAAAAGAATAAAGAAGCTGGAAGGGGAAAAGAGTCAATTAGAATCTA
>JAXCGZ010020923.1:107500-120704 GCA_037179515.1 Halocaridina rubra | reverse complement strand
CTACCCCGCGTGAAACTGTGAATATGTGAAAGGCTGCTAGCTCAGTGGATAATGAGTCTAGATCCAACCTAGAAGGTCCCAGACTCATATCCTCAAACCAACTCGTACAGCTTCTTCTTTTCTAAAACCGCTTGGGACTAAGAAACCGAGGGTAGTGGTGTTCCTCGTAAGGTAGGCAATCTCTGTTAATTTAACAGGCTGAGCGAGTACCTCCTAATCACATGTGCTGGATCGATTGCGGAACAGTTATTATTATTATTATTATTATTATTATTATTATTATTATTATTATTATTATTATTATTATTATTATTATTATTATTATTATTATTATTTTTATTATTATTATTATTATTATTGATTATTATTATTATTATTATTATTATTATTATTATCATTATTAATATTATCATTATTGTTACTATAATAATAATAATAATAATAATAATAATAATAATAATAATAATAATTATTATTATTATTATTATTATTATTATTATTATTATTATTATTATTATTATCGCAGTAAAGGTAACCTCATCATGAATAACATTATGTTAACTGTAGCAACAACGGCCTGAGCGATTATTTAATAATTTATAGGAATAATAATAATAATAATAATAATAATAATAATAATAATAATAATAATAATAATAATAATAATAATAATAATAATAATAATAATAATAATAATAATAATAATAATAATAACTGTTCCGCAATCGATCCAGCACATGTGATTAGGAGGCACTCACTCAGGCAGTTGAGTTAACAGAGATTGCCTACCTTACGAGGAACACCACTACCCTCGGCTTCTTAGGTCCCATGCGGTTTTAGAAAAGAAGAAGCTGTACGAGTCGGTTTGAGGATATGAGTCTGGGACCTTCTTAGTTGGATCTAGACTCATTATCCACTAAGCTAGCAGCCTTTCACATATTCACAGTTTCACGCGGGGTAGCTTTTTCTCACTGGCCTCCTGGAGATTTCTGATTGGTTGTGGCTCGAAGATATACAAGCCCGTCCCTGACACCAATTACCTCGATTATCAGGGCTTGGGACAGCCATCAAGATCAGCTGACTTTTTACCCCGGTGAGTGAATTAGGCTATATATAATACAGAAATGGAATAAATGAATTGCAAATGGAATAATTAGCAAATTAAAGATTATATATATATATATATATATATATATATATATATATATATATATATATATATATATATATATATATATATATATATATATATATATATATATATGTATATTTATATATATATATATATATATATATATATATATATATATATATATATATATATATATGTTTGTGTGTGTGTGTGTGTGTCTATATATATATATATATATATATATATATATATATATATATATATATATATATATATATATATATATATATATATATATATATATATATATATATATATATATATATAACACACACACACACACACACACACACACACACACACACACACACACACACACACACACACACACACACACACACACACACACACACACTATATATATATATATATATATATATATATATATATATATATATATATATATGTATAGTATTATTATTATTATTATTATTATTATTATTATTATTATTATTATTACTATGATGATGATGATGATGCCACACACCATTTTAAAAAATACCGCGTTAATCAATATATCTTACCTGAGATTGGCAGTCATCTGTGAGCTCTTGGGCAGGTGTCCTCAGGGTGCATGATGATGGCCGACCTAATACACTTTGACGTTTATAACTCCTTTTTTTTAGAGGTTTCAGGAGTCGCAGGTGTGTGTAGAAGAAGGGGGAGGTAGGGGAAATTTGGAGGGGAGATTTGAGATGTGTGTGTGTGTGTGTGTGTGTATGTGTGTGTGTGTGTGTGTGTGTGTGTGTGTGTGTGTGTGTTTGTGAATTTGCGAAAATGGCGGTGAGGGTGTCAGAGGGTGGAAGTTGAAGTTTATGGGAGATAATGAACTGGTAGGAAAGATTTTTTCAGAGAGAGAGAGAGAGAGAGAGAGAGAGAGAGAGAGAGAGAGAGAGAGAGAGAGAGAGAGAGAGAGAGAGAGAGAGAGAGAGGGGGGGGGGGGGGGATCTGTTGGTGTTCGGTTTTGAGGGGGTTGCTTTTTTACTGTTTTTATGGGTTGAATTGAAGTTGGAACCAGAGAAAAGGATATGAGTTCTGTTGGTTCTTGAGTTGTGTTGAGGTTGGAACAGAATTGGATATTACTTCTGCTGGTTCTTGGCTTAAGCCAAAGAAGAAACAGAAGACTTGGAAATTGATTTTATTGGTTTTTGGTATGGATGTTTCTTTTTGGGGGGAGGGGGGTTGAGCTTGAGGTTAGAATTTAAAGAATTGAAAATTAATCTTGTTGGTTTTGGGGTTATGTTAAGGTTGAAACAGGTGTATTGGATATTGGTTCTGTTGGAGGTCCGAAGGGGTTGTTTATTGTTGGTTTGGGGTTGAATTGGAGGTTGAAACTTTATAATTGAATATTAGATTAATTTGGAGAGGTTGAGTGGGACTTAGGAACTGACGACTTGGATTTATGGTTTAGTCATTTTTTAGGGCTGAGGTTGAAACTTAGGTTTAAAAGGTCTTTGGGGGTTCGAGTTTCTGATAATCAATGTTATGAGAATTAACGAATAGTTTTTATTAAATGGAATGAGGTTAAGAAAAAAAACAGAATATGTTTTTCGAGCTTGATATTTTTTCTAAGTTTCCCTAGGTTTTAAAAACTAATCTGGTTTTCAGGAGATTAATCAAATAAATTTGGAATTAGTTTTTGGAGATATTTTTATTTATTAAAAATTACTCAAAGTATTGAATGGTAGTACAATGGTTTATTCTTATTGAAGTTAAATATATATATAGGATGGTTTTTTTTTAGATATAATTCTCTTTGAATTGAGAAATAAACAAAATTAAAAAAAAAAAGTGTTTGATCTCTATTGGGGTAAAATATATTTGGAAATTTTGAGGTGTAATTATCTTGTTGAAAATATTACCCAGCGGAAAAACAATAAATATTTTCTATAGTTTGATATAATTACTGTAGAATTTAGTTTTTGAAATTCGTTTCTCTTGAAGACAATATTAACCTGTAGATGAAAAGTAATAGTTTGTGATTTTAAGAAAGTAGAATTATTTTCAAGTTGGTCTATTGTTTTTTTTTAAATATATTATCAAAAGAATTTTGAATGTAATAGCTTAATATGGCCTAAGAAAGTAAAATGTATTTTGAAATTGGTCTCAATGGCCTATTCTCTGTTTGAAAATATTACCAATAAGATTTTAAATTAAGTTTTTTTTTTCCTTTTATTGAAGTAAAATATATTTTGAAATTGGTCTCTGGGTTTTCTCTCTATATGGAAATATTAGCATAAGATTTTGAGTTTTGTCATAAACGAAAAATATATTTTGAAATTAGTCTCTGGGTCTTATTCTCTCTTTGAATATGTTACCAATAAAATTTAAAAAAATATATTATTCAGCTTTAATAATAATAAGTAAGCTGTACTTTGGTTTGAAGAGAGTACATCATATATTTCTGAGGAACTGACACTGTCTGTATTTTATTAAACTTAGAGAAACTCAATAAAATATTCAGGTAAAAAGTTTATGGATAAAAAGTTTGCGCATGGACTCTTGATATGTTTATATAATAGCAAAGAGAGGATAGAGTAATTCAGAAGACAGTCAGAATATTAACTTTGGTTAAACTTTTAGAGCAAGTAATTCCGTTTATGAAAAGGAATAATAAATGTATTAACACTGGAATTTTCTGTGAATAAGTATTGGGATTATTTTGGAATTCCCAAAGGATATCAAACTAGGAATATTCGGAACAGTGGCTTCGTTCCAAGATGGAATAAGTGGCGTTAGATGTAGACTATTGCAACAGAACTGGATATGCTTATTTATGTATTTATTATTTAGTAATATTTGTGAGGTATGATGTGGAGTTATGAGGATAACTGAAGTTCTGAAAGAAGTTACGAGTTAAGATTAGTTAAATTTTTTTTTTTTTGGGGGGGACGTTAGGTGATTATACTGAGGTTTAGGAATAAAGAGTATTTTGTTTCCTTTTGGGTTTCGAGAATTGGTTTCTCTATTTGAGGGTTTCTAGAATATAGGGAAGAGGTTTTTTTTTCCTGCTTAGGTAATAGCAGATGTGGTTTGAAACAGGTTTCTTTGTGCAAGGTTTTTCAGGAATATATATCACAAAAAGTTTTATTCTCAACAAATGTGTATTGCAAACAGGTTTTGGTGAGTTTTCAGGAATATGTAAAACAGAAAAATTTGTTCTCAGTTTCAGAGCAAGAGTGCTTTGAAAACAAATATCAGAGTTAGAGTTTTCAGGAATATGTGAAAGAGAGGTTTCGTTTCCTGTATCAGAAACAGGAAATGTGTATTGGAAACTGGTTTCTAGTTTTGAGGGGGTAAGGAATATAAGATAAAGAAGAATTTTTATTCGGTTTCGATAACAGAAAACCTATTTCGAAACCTGGTTTCTGTTTTTCTATTTTCTTTGCCTTCCGAGTTTCCTCTTGCTAGCTGGGACTCCTGGTTTCAACTTGCGAGGAGTGAGTAATTCAAATTTTATTATAATTGCAAGATGTCTCTTTATTTTCCAGTCAGTTTCTTTTTAAATTGAGGAGTTTAATTATTTTTTTTTAGTTTAGTTTTCTTCCTATTCTGAAGCGTTTTTACAATATTATATATATTTAATTCACTGCTTTTTTCTCAACTCCCTTTTTTATCACTTTTCCTTGTGACTTAAATTTTTCTAATAACACTGAATATTACAAGTTTTTTTTTATTTATGGTCTTACTTTTTTCTGAAGAATTGTGAAATATTATTATTCATATTATTTCCTTTTTTTATTTCTATTTAATAATATCTTTTTTCTGTTTCATTCACGAATGAAAGATTATATAAACTGTAAAATATATAAATTATTTTATCAAGTATCAAAATTTGTTCTATTACTCTGAGCGTCAATTTTATTTTTCAGATCTTATTTTATTTTTATGTCCAAAAACATTGATAAATTATGTCATATAATCTGTGTTCATGGAATTTGTCTTTAATATAATGAAATAATTTCCAATATTTTTATTAGAGTATTTCTTGTGTTCTTAAAAAAAACAAAAGAAGAAAAAACTACTTTATTCATTTAATAATATTCTTCTTTCCACCAATTCTCTTTTTTAGTCTTTCTTTTTCATCTTCTTCTATTCCATTCATTTTTCAAAGTCCTTTCATTCATTTGTTTAAATTCAGAATGGTTTTTATTCCCTCAATTATTGCATTATTTACTATTTTCTCATTTTCATTTATAATTTTTAGAGTATATTAGTGTCACTTAGTCTCTGTAATACCATTTCATTCAGTTAAAGAATGAACTATTTTGTTAGTCACGAGTACTGACCCCGCTATGCTGTAATATATCAGCAAAGACTTAGTTATGCATTGCTCTCTTTCTCTCTCTCTCTCTGAAAATTATAAAATATCTCTCAATCTTCGAGAAATATATATTTCATTGCGTTTATGTTTTATACTTTCTTATATATTTTTTTTTCTTTTTTCGTATAGTGCTTAGAAATCTTTTATCACTCAGTCTTTTAATAAATAAAATAATTTTATTTTTCTATTGAATATTGTTTTATTTTATTAATATTTATTTCCGTTTACTCAGATTATTTTTTTTTTATCATTTCCATATATGTCAGGCTTTCGTATATTATTTGATTTCCTTGTTATCTTTCATTTTCTTTTGTATTGCTTATCAAGTCTGTCTTAGTCATTTTTTCATTCTCTCTTTGGGTTTATTGAATGTTCTCTCTTCTTTTTTTCTGTGGAAGTCATAAAATCATATGATAACGATGTAACAACAGTTTTAGTTTTATATATATATTTTTTTTCTCTTACTCTCCCTCTAATGTATTTTCATAATAATATTTTTCTATCAATTGCGACCACTGCATCTACTACTACTACTACTACTACTACTACTACTACTACTACTACTACTACTACTACTACTACTACTACTACTACTACTACTACTTCTGTAATGTTATTGTTACTACTACTGCTACTATTGCTGCTGTTACTACTACTATTTCACTACTACTATGATTAAACTACTGTTACTACTACTACAACTAAACTACTACTACTACTACTATGATTATACTCCTACTATTGCTGCTGATCTTGCTACTACTACTCTTACTACAACAGCTGCTATTGCTACTACTACTATTACTGCTACTATTATTACCAGGACTACTCCTACTACTACTACTACAGCTGCAGCTGCTACTGCTTTATTGCTACCACTACATTCACACCTACTAATACTACTTCTGTTTATAATAATAATAATAATAATAATAATAATAATAATAATAATAATAATAATAATAATAATAATAATAATAGTAAGAAAAGAAGAAGAAGAAGAAGAAAAAGAAGAAGAAGAAGAATATAATGGCAGAATATGACTATTACTCCCAATTTGGGAGTGAGCGCAGATAGACTTGAAGTTGGGGAATTATGGTTGGATGCCCTTATTATCGTCTCGCTGTGGGATCGAACTTGGATCTGCCGAGCATTCTACTATTGAGCTACGGCGGTACCTTTAAAAGTTATGCAAACAATTTTCAAAAAAAGATATCGATGTTTTCAATATTTCAAGAAATAGGGATTATTTCGACACCTTTTTAAGCAAAGTTCGTTAATATATCGACACTTTTATTCGGAATTTCAAGCCAGTTGAGAAAATTTTAACAGTTTTTGAACTAATTTTCAAAAAAATATGGCGACAGTTTTTAGGGAGATCAAATAAGAACATAGTTATTTTCAACATATTTGTAAATAATTTAAACTTATTTAGTGACATTTATTATTATATCTAAAAATTAGGGTAATTTTCAACATTGTTTCAAATGATTTTTTAATATATGATGACAGGTTCTCAAGATTTCAATAAATATTGCAAAATTTATTCGACATTACGTGAAATTAAGTATTTTTCCACGGTTTTTCAAATTATTTTCAAATATATGGAAACATTTTTATAGATGTTTAAGAAACCTGATTAATTTTCAACAATTTTGTAAATAAACATCAAGACTATGTCGACATGTTTTCAGAATTTCAGAAAATCTGCGTAATTTGCAAATAGGTTTTTCAAGTAATTTCCAAACAATATGGTGACAGCTTTTCAACGTTTCAAAGAAACATGAGGAATAGAAACATGAGAAATATTCGACAGTTTTTCAAGTAGTTTTCAAACAATATGGCGACAGCTTTTCAACGCTTCAAAGAAACGTGAGGAATATTCGACAGTTTTTCAAGTAATTTTCAAACAATATGGTGACAGCTTTTCGACGCTTCAAAGAAACCAGAGGAATATTCGACAGTTTTTCAAATAAATTTCAAACACTATGGCGACAACTTTTCGACGCTTCAAAGAAACGTGAGGAATATTCGACAGTTTTTCAAATAATTTTCAAAAATATGGCAATAATTTTTCAGATATTCAAGAAACCAGATTGATTTTCTATCATTTTTATAATAAACAACTGGCCACAGTTTTTAGGTATATATCAAGAAATTCTGGGTAATTTTCAGTATTTTAGATATATTTCTAAAATGCAGCAACATTCTTTCAAATAAATGGAATACTATTCAGAAGAATTTGAAATATATTTTGAAATACGATGATGAGCTTTTGACATTTCAAGAAAAATGGGCAGTTTTCGACAATAATTTCCAAATAAAGGCGACAGAATTTTGGGATTTCAAGATCCCTGTGTCAGCTTAAATACTTTGTCAAGTAAATCTAGATAATATGACAACAGATTTTCGACGCTACAAGAGATAGGAATAATATCGACAGGTATTTAAGAATTATTCGAAAATATGGCGACAAAATTTCGAGATTTCAGAAATCCTGTGCAAACGTAAAAATTATCTCAAATAAAGTTTTAAAAGAAAGAAACCTGGGTAACTTTCAACAGATTTTAGAAAGTTATATATATATCTATCTATATATATATATATATATATATATATATATATATATATATATATATATATATATATATATATATATATATATATATATATATATATATATATATATATATATATATATATATATATATATATATATATATATATATATATATATATATATATATACATATATATATATATATATATATATATATATATACATATATATATATATATATATATATATATATATATATATATATATATATATATATATATATATATATATATATATATATATATATATATATATATAATACGACATTTCAAGAAACTTAAATAATTTTCAACACATTTTACATTATGTATTTCTAAAAACTTGTGAATGTGTTATTTTTTTTCTGTTTTCTGTAGTTTTAGGAATATTGGGGTAATTTTCAACAATTTTCATACGATGAAAATTAACAGAATAGTATTAACGCGCTAAAGAAATATTGAATTATTTATAAAAGGAATTTTAGGTGTTCCCGCCATACAATCGCAAAATTTTTCGTGTGTTAAGAAATCAGTAATTTCATTAAGTTTTTGAAATGAAAAAATAAAAAAAATAATAATATAATTTTCAAGTGGTTTTCGAGCAATTTATTTAAAAGGAATGACGTGTTTTATGAGTGAAAAATATTATTACTTTTTTTAAACAATTTAGCAGAAATGAAACTAAAAAAAAATCAATTTAGTTGAAACTAACGACACTAAGAATAAAAAAAAAATATTGAAAATTTCAAGTATTAGTAATGTAAATAAACGTTTCCAATCTCTTAGACTTAAAAAAAAAAATGTTTTAATATTAACGAGAAATTAAAATGTTATATTTTCAAAACATTTAAGGAAAACATCCAAGAGTTTTTGAGAAAAAAAAATTCAAGTAACATTAAAAAAAATATATAAAAAATTAAAAAAAAAAAATATCTTGTGTTGGCATTCCTACCGGCATTTTAACGTGGCACTCCCACCAAGAAGCTTAAATTTTGCGCTCCCTAACCCTCTCGTGTGAGTGCAAATACGAAAACTCGAAAGAAAGAGATAGGGAGAGAGACACCCCACATGCACGTCTTATCGGTACCACTCACTGGCACTCACTGATGGAAGAACCCAATTCATTCTCTTGTTCGACCCCGACCCGTGTGCCTCCCCCTCCCCCATATCACTAGACTTTGGCTTTTTTTTTTTTTCTTGCTTCCTTCAAGCTCTCTGCTTGATATATTTATATATTCATTTATTTATTTGTTTATGTAATAATTGATATATTTGTTTGTTTATTGACATATGCATTCCTTCATTTATGTATTCATCAATTATTCACACATACATTAATTTAATCCTTTATTTGTGTATACATATTGCCAGTCAATGAATTATGCATTCATTCATTCATTAACTTATTCATTCAATCATTCATTCATTAATCTATTTATGTGGTATTTTTCATTCATGTAATTATTTACGTATGAATTCATTCACTCATTTATTCAAATATATATATATTTTTTTACATTTTTTCACTCATTCAGAAATTTACTCATTCATTTCATTAAATACATATTCAATCATTCATTCATTCCTCTATTAACATATTAATTACTTAACATATATAAGTCTTCATTTACTTATTTATTCAATCATATACTCCTTCATTAACTAATCATTTTATTTGTTTATTTACATATTTATTTATGTATATAATGTCTGTGTTTATATATATATATATATATATATATATATATATATATATATATATATATATATATATATATATATATATATATATATATACATATATATATATATATATATATATATATATATATATATATATATATATATATATATATATATATATATATATATACATATATGTGTGTGTGTATGTGTGTGCGTTTATCTAATTTGTTTGTTTTATTTGTTTAGATGTTTGTGTTATTATCAGTGTTACCACCTAAGGTACTATGTATAACTTTTCTTCGCTACAGTTATTTAGGGGGATAAGGAGAGGCTAGTTGTGTTCTTCAGGCTGTATTGGACGGTCGACTCAGCCTTCCCTCAAAAAAAATAAATAAATAAATAAATAAAAAATATTAAAGAAAAATAAAAAAATACAAAATTGCCAAAAATGCTGAATTACTAAAAAAATAAAAACACACACGTACACGCACCCTCTCTCAGACCTCCAAAGAAGTGACCAAAAGAGCTTAAAGATAATCCAAAGAAATCATAATGAAATCGAAAACTCGACCTTCAAAGCTCTGAAAACCAAAAAAGTCCAAAAAATAATCTCCCCCCTGAGAACACTTAAGACCAAAAGAGCTTAAAAAATTTCAAATAATGCCGAAAAAATCCCCCCCCCGAAAAAAAAGCCAAATAATGTTCCCCCAAAGCGCCTTAAAAGTACCCCGAAAAAAAAAGGCGAAAATGTCACTCAAGAAAGTCAGAATAGTAAAAATAAACACACACACACTAGAAAACGGCCCAAGTATCATAAAAATAACGCCGAAATAATTAAACAAAAATTGCCAAGAAAAAGGCCCAGTGAACGCCAAAATGACACTTGAAAGTTTCTAAAAAGTACTCAAAACAGGCCAAAAAATAATCACCTAGATTAGACGAAAAGCCACTTTAAAACACTTTAAAAAAAAAAAAAAAATATATATATATATATATATATATATATATATATATATATATATATATATATATATATATATATATATATATATATATATATATATATCTACCTTGGCTGTTTCCCCCTTTACTAGGGGGATAGCCGACATCAAAAAAAAAAACAATAAAGAGAATACTTTGCTCTATGGGCTATGACGAGGGAGCTAGCGACCGTTCAGATGGCACTGCTGGAGTGCCACAGCCCATCCTCCCAGCTCTTCCACAACCTGTGTCGCTTCACAACTGCCAACTCCCCTTCTGCCCCTACCACAGGGCTACCTCTGTATGATGCAGCCCCGTGGTAACAGCAGATGCCCATCAGAGCTGCCTCACAATCGCTCACCACTCATTCCTATTCTAACACGCTCGCTTGCTTCCTTCACATCCACCCTCCTGTCATTCAGGGCTTTCCTTACTCCATTCATTCACCCAAACCTAGGTCTCCCTCTAGCATTTATCCCATCAACTCTCGCATTCATCACCTTTTTCAGCAGTCTTTCATCATACATCTTTTCCACATGGCCAAACCATCTCAGAACATTCATATCTACTCTGTCTGCAATTTCTCTCCTCACACCCGTTCTTGCTCTCACCACTTCATTCCTAACCCTATCCAACCGAGATACACCAATCATACTCCTCAGGCAATTCATCTCAAACACATTTAGTTTCCGTCTCTCACTTACTTTCATACCCCATAACTCTGATCCATACATCAAAGTTGGCACAACCAATTTCTCATACAAAACTTTTTCAACATTCATTTCCAACTCTCTATTCTTCATTACTCCTTTCAACGCACCCAACACTTTACATCCTTTATTCACTCTGTGACACACATCTGCTTCCACTTCACCATTTACAGCTTTAACCGAGCCTAAATACTTAAATTGATCAACTTCCTCAAGTGTCTCTCCATTCAACATAACATTCAATCCGGCACCATCCTCATTTCTTGTACACCTCATAACCTTACTCTTTCCCACATTCACTCGCAACTTCCTTCTCCCACACACCATTCCATATTCTCACACTAACTGACACAGCTTCTCCTCTGAATCTGCCACCACCAAAGTAACATCTGCAAACAGCAACTGACTCAGCTCTCACTCGTTATCATACCCATCTACCATTCTCAAACCTCGGCCACGCACTCGCTCATTTACCTCTCTTACAACTCCATCAATATACAAATTGAACAGCCATGGTGAGATCACACATCCCTGTCTCAGACCTATACTCACTGGAAACCACTCACTCACTTCATTCTCTACCCTAACTCAAGCTACTGCCCTCATACAAACTCTTCACTGTATGCAACAATTTACCATTAATTCCATATAATCTCAAAACATTCCACATTGCCTCTCTATCAACTCTATCATATGCTTTCTCCAGATCCAAAAGTGCATAATACATAATACACATCCTTACCCTTTGCTAAATATTTCTCACATAACTGCCTAACTATAAAAATCTGATCTATACAACCTCTAAAACCTCTCTGCACTTCCGCAATCACATTGTCTGTCTTATCCCTAATCTTATTAATCAGTATCCTACCATACACTTTTCCTACCACACTCAACAAACTTATACCCCTAAAATTACTGCATTCATACACATCTCCCTTACCTTTGTATAGGGACAGTATATAAGCAATCACCCATTCCACTAGCACCATTGACAATATAAAGCATATATTAAACACTCTCACTAACCATTCCAATGTAGTCACACCCCCTACTTTCAACATCTCCGCTCTCACACCATCCATTCCAGGTGCTTTACCTGCTTTCGCTTCATACAATGTCCTTTTCACCTCCTCTCTTGTAATCTCTCTCTCATTTTCATCTCCCATTACTGGCACTTGAACACCCCCCATTGCCACTATAGCTGCCTCTCTATCTTCATCAACATTCAGCAAGCACTCAAAATATTCTGCCCATCTTTTCCTTGCATCGTTCCCTCTTAAAATCTGTCCATTCACGTCTTTCACTGTCTCTTCCATCCTCGATCCACCCTGCCTTACTCTCTTCACTTCTTTCCAACTTCTTTTTATTCTCCTTATATGACCTACTAGAATCCTGTCCCCACCTAACATTCGCCAACCTCTTCTCTTCCTCTACCTTCTGCTTGGTTTCCACATTTTCCTCCCTATGTCTTTAATACTTCTCCCTACTTTTACACTGCAGCCATTCCTCAAAAGCCCTCTTTTTCTCTTCCACCTTCATTTTCACCCCTTCATTCCACCACTCGCTGCCCCTCCTCATCCACCTCCAACAAACCTCTTTCCACACACATCCCTTGCATGTCCCATAACACATTCTTTCATCAACCCCCACTCCTCCTCTAACTCCCCAACTTCTCTTTCTTTCACCCTGTCATATGGCACTTTCAACCTG
>JAXCGZ010020923.1:100000-102500 GCA_037179515.1 Halocaridina rubra | reverse complement strand
CACTTATGCTTTGCAGCTCCCTCACAAGCGCAGGCTTGATTGCAGGCATAAAATATATCTCTCTCACGTGTTATGTACAACTGCGCTCAGCTTCGCATTTTTAGTATTCCAGCGATGTGGCACCAGCGCAGTTATTGATGGTACTATTGGCATACTTTTTTTCTTTTTCTTTTTTTGCAGAACTGAGTATTACTCTATATATAAGTCAAGATTAAACTCTAGTTAATTAATTCTAATATATATATATATATATATATATATATATATATATATATATATATATATATATATATATATATATATATATATATATATATATATACTTTTTTTTCAAAGATGGACATGTTTTGACAATGTTTGATGGATTCAATAGGCAGATAGTCAACTTACAGAGGTTTTGTTTATCTATTTAGTTTTATCTATTTTCAAGCTTTTTATTTGAATTGTTGGAGCTAATTTTGATTTACGGATATGTGGAGGGTGAAATGAAGGATTTAATAGATTTTGTATTGCTTCATCTATCTATCTATCTATCTATCTGTCTATCTATCTATCTATCTATCTATCTATCTATCTATCTATCTATCTATCTATATGTGTGTGTGCGCGTGCGCGCCTGCTTGCTTGTGTAAATATACATGCATGAATGTATGTATATATGTATGTTTGTACGTATGTATGTATTTAATATACCCGTATATTTACTTTGTCATCCCCTTATTATGGTGTATATATATATATATATATATATATATATATATATATATATATATATATATATATATATATATATATATATATATATATATATATATATATATATATATATATATATATATATATATATTATATAGTTTTTTATGAGTGTGACACCGGGACAGGCAGAAACTGCCTTCATCAATAAAGGCCCGGGCACGAAAAAAGACCAAGACGAAGCAAAAGAAAAAGGTTAAGTACAAGGTAGAGATGAGGTAATGTCACAAAGGAAAACGACAGACAGAAAAAAACAGTCAAAGTACAGAGGACCCAGAGATATGGAGGATTAGACCCTGAGATGACGATAGATCTGCTTTTTGGAGGATGAAAGGTCATAAGAATTAGGAAAGACAGAAGGAGGAAGAGAGTTCCAGAGTCTGGAAGTAGATGGGAAGAAGCAGTCGCTGCATCGAACAATCCGCGAGCCACAAATCTCCCCACAGTACCTGTGAGATGAGGCCACTTGGTGAGTGTTACACGGCCTCGGCAGTGGGGGAGGGATGCAACTCGCCAACTCATCAGAGCAGCGATGGAAGTAGTAGCGATAGAAAAGAGAAAGGGAAGATACCTTACGGCGGAGAGAGAGAAAATCCAGATTAGAAGTAAGGGAGGGATCATTAATGAGTCTGACTGCCTTAGATTCAACCCTATCAAGGAAATAAGTATAAGAAGAAGCACCCCAGATGTGTGAGAAGTATTCTAAGCCGGACGGATAAGACCTTTATGAATTTTAAGTAACTGTAAAGAGGAAAAGTAATGACGAAAACGAAACAAAACCCCCATTTTTTTGTATGAAGATTTAGAAATTTGGATTATGTGATTCCTCCAAGACAAGTTAGAGGCTATATGGATTCCTAATATGTTGATAGAATTAAGAGGGTAAATTTCGTTAGATTCGAAGACAATAGGGTTATCAGGAGGAGAAGAAGATAAAGAGATAGCCAGAAACTGTCTTGGAGGCATTGAATTTAACTAAATTTTGAGTGCCCCACTCAGATACTCTCTGCAAATCGGAGTTGAGAGTAGAAGAAAGAGTGATACGAGACTGATTACGAGAAGCCGATGAAGGTTGTGAAGAAAAGGCAGAGGAAAAGTGAAGGGTAGAATCATCAGCAAAGGCACGAAGAAGAGAGGAAGATGGGGATTGTAGAAGATCATTGATGATGAGAAGAAACAGAGTAGGTGAAAGAACAGAGTCCTGTGGAACACCACTGGTAACAGAGAAAAGGCTAGATGTCGTGCCATCAACAACTACAGATATAAAACGGTCAGTAAAAAAACTGGAAATCAGAGAACAGAGAGAAGGGGTAAAGCCATAGGCTGGGAGTTTGGCTTACAGAGCCTTGTGCCAGACTCTGTTTAAAGCCTTAGAGATATCTAGGGCGACGACAAAGGATTCCCCATAGTTCTTAAGAGAAGATGACCATACATGAGTAAGATAGGGCAGGAGATCACCAGTGGATCTTGCCTTGCGGAAGCCGTATTGGTGATCGGAGATAAGTGAGTTAGATCAAGGCGTTTCAAGAAGTGAGCATTGAGCAAAGATTTGAAAATTTTAGCAATAGAGGAGGTGAGGGCAATAGGTCGGCAGTTTGAAGGAATAGAGTGGTCACCCTTCTTAGGAACAGGTTAAACTAGTGCATGCTTCCAAGATGAAGGATAGATACTGGTTGACAGAATGAGGCGAAAAAGACGGCCAAGCACGGGAGCCAGTTCATCTGCAAACTCCTTAAGGAACCTTGCT
>JAXCGZ010020923.1:90000-95000 GCA_037179515.1 Halocaridina rubra | reverse complement strand
TGTGGTATTGAAAAATACACTTCCAGGATCACTCATTATATCATTGATTGAGTTTAGAACTCACTACCAGCACCTGTCTTCACAGTCTCTATTTATCTGTCGATAGAGGGTACCCAGTATCTGATAATGTTGCCGCTAAGTTGTGGAACTCAGTGCCGACACATGTATTTATTTGCATTGTCGAGATATATCTGTCACCATCCTGTTCTGACAGTTTCTCAGTTGCTCAAATTGTGCGTGTGTGTGTGTGTCTGTGTGTGCGTGTGTGTGTGTGTGTGTGTGTGTGTGTGTCTGTGTGTGTTTTAGTTACTTATATGTATGTATTTCATATTATATTTTGATTTATTATTGACTTAATTATGTCACTACATAGTATGTATGAATTATTATTATTATTATTATTATTATTATTATTATTGTTATTGTTGGTATTGTTGCTGCTGTTGTTGTTGTTGTTGTTGTTGTTGTTGTTGTTGCTGTTTTTGTTTTCGTTGTTGTTGTTGTTGTTGTTGTTGTTGTTCCTGTTTTTGTTTTCGTTGTTGTTGTTGTTGTTGATATTAAAAATTATTAGATTTTATATTATTTTTGCTTCATATGCCCCAAATTAATGAAAATATTAAAAAATAAATAAAAAACGAAAACTATAACAACCCAAATATGTCTAAATAAAGGCATATCACCATTATATCGGACTTAAGGGATAGTTTCTTTTAGCAACCATTAGAAGAAATTTATTACACATTTTTTTTTTATATTAATACAATAATATCTCTCTCTCTCTCTCTCTCTCTCTCTCTCTCTCTCTCTCTCCTCTCTCTCTCTCTTCTCTCTTCTCTCTCTCTCTCTCTCTCTCTCTCTCTCTCTCTCTCTCTCTCTTGTCCTTTATTCTACCTTTCTTCTTCCTCTTTGGTTTTTTACCTGCTATTTTTCTCTCATGTTCATCCCCTTATCAACTCTCGTCTAGCTCTTCTCTTCGTCCCTTTCTTCTTACTTCTTTCCTCTTCCTCTTACGTTTCCCCTCTTCCTCTTCTATTCTTCCCTTCGTCTGTTGTTCTTCCACCTTTCCCCTTTCTCTTTCTTCCATGTTAGGTCATCCAACATGGCGGAGGAAAGCATTCAGCAGCTTTTCTCTGTCATCGATATATCTTGTTTCTTCCTTGTACTCCCCTTCCTCTTCCTTCTCTTCCTCTCCCTTCCTCTTACTTTCCTTCTCCCCTCCTTCTTACTCTCCTCCTCTTCCTTCTCTCTTACTTTCCTCCTTTATCTTCCTTTTTACTCTCCTCCTCTTCCTCTTACTACCCTTCTCCCCTTCCCTCCTACTGTCCTACTCCCACTTCCTCTTACTCTCCTCCCCTTCCTTCCTCTTACTTTCCTCCTTTCCCTTCCTTTTACTGTCCCCCTCTTCCTCTTACTACCCTTCTCCCCTTCCCTCCTACTGTACTCCTAACACTTCCTCTTACTCTCCTCCTCTCCCTGCCTCTTACTTTCCTCCTCTCCCTTTCTCTTACTTTCCTCCCTCCATTCCTCTTACTTTCCTCCTCTCTCTTCCTCATACTTTCCTCTTTTTCCTTCCCTCTTCTCTTTACTTCCCTTCTACCATATTAGGTCATCCAACATAACATGATATGACATGACAGCGAGCTCACGACACTTTCATATCATATCAATCGGTTTGGGAATGTACTCTGTGTGTGTGTATGTGTGTGTGTGTGTGTGTGTGTGTGTGTGTGTGTGTGTGTGGTGAGAGAGAGAGAGAGAGAGAGAGAGAGAGAGAGAGAGAGAGAGAGAGAGAGAGAGAGAGAGAGAGAGAGAGAGAGAGAGAGAGAGAGAGAGAGAGTTCGGGTTTTCGACATGTGTCTATAACTGGCTCTGAACTGACACTGATTTTCGCAGTATTCCTGAGGTGACATTTGGGAAGTCTGCGCTCTTCTGTGTGTGTGTGTGTGTGTGTGTGTGTGTGTGTGTGTGTGTGTGTGTGTGTGTGTGTGTGCGTGTGTGTGTGTGTGTGTGTGTGATTACCTAATTGTGATTACCTAATTGTGCTTACGGCAAAGAGCCCAAAGCTCGTATCTTCCCGTCTCCTCATCGGTTCCATTTTATACTTAGTGATACTTATCATACCTATCCTTAAAACTATGGATTGAGATAGAATTAACTACCTCCTCGCTTAGCCAATTCCAATTATCAACTATCCTTACTCTGAAAAAGTATTTCCTTACATCCTGCAAAGAAGTTCTTTTACGAAGTTTCAAACTATGACCACTTTTCTGACCACTCATGCAGATTATTTAGATCCTCCTGAAGTTCTCTACCATTGTTCTCGTTTTTTACTTTCTTCACAATCTTTGCATCATCTGCAAACATATTCATGAATGAATTTACAGACTCTGGTAGGTCATTTACATATACAAGGAACAAAAGTGACCTTAAAACTGAACCCTGTGGAACTCCACTACTAACTCTTCTCCATTCAGACACTGAGTGTCTTACTCTAACCCTCTGTTCCCTTCCTTCTAAGTAAGTTTTTATCCATTCCAAAACATTTCCACCTATTCTAGCCATTGCTTGCAGCTTCCTAATAAGTCTCCATGTGGAACAGTGTCAAACGCTTTCTGGAAGTCTAGGAATATGCAATCTGCCCAGCCCTCTCTTTCCTGTAAGATTCGGCTTACCTCATCATAGAATTCTAATAAGTTTATTACTGTTGATCTACCTTCTCTGAAGCCATGTTGCTCTCACTGACAAAAAGTTGAAGGATTCCAAGTGAAGAGAGATATGTTTCCTTAGTAGTTTCTCCATAACTTTGCAAACTATGCTGGTCAAGGAAACAGGTCTATAGTTCAGAGCCGTATCCCTCCTTCCCTTTTTGAAGATAGGTATCACATTTGCTTGTTTCCAGCATCTTCGAATCTCCCCTGACTCCAGTGACTTTTTAAATATGATACTTAGTGCCACTGATATTGAGTTTGCGCATTTTTTAAGCACATGAGGGGATATGTCATCAGGACCTGTAGCTTTATGAACATCTAAATCCATCAGCGCTTTGCATACCTCTGTGGCTGTAAGGTTGATGTTCTCTAATACCGGCCCTTGAGCTTCTATCTCTGCAATCTGAGGGGGTGGGGTATTTTCTACTGTAAATACTGACTGAAACTCCTTGTTCAATTCTTTGCAGATCTCTTCATCCGTCTCAGTGATGCTTCCATCCGCTCTCTTTAGCCTTAAAACCTGTTCTTTTACCTTCAGTTTTCCTCTGATAAAGCTGTGGAAAAGCTTGGGATTTTCTTTAGCCTTCCTGGTGATGTCCCTCTCATAGTCTCTCTCTGCCTCTCTCCTTTTACTTAGGTAGTCATTTCTTGCTCTTTTGTAGGTTTGCCAGGCATTTATGTTTTTTCTCCTCCTATACCTTTTCCAGCATTTGTCTCTCCACTCTTAGCTCTTTTACACCCATTATCGAACCATTTCTCTCTGGCATGAATTACACCTACTTTGGTGACAGGTATGCAGCAATCTACTATCTTCCCATATTTCTCACAAAAGATGTCATACATTTTTTGTACAGATTTGTTGTAAAATAAGGTTCTCCAGTCAATAACTGCAAAAAGCTCATTCATTTTGATGTAATCTCCTTTCGGATAGTTCCTCCTCATGTCCTCAGTGCCTCTACTCTCAGGCAGAATATCTTCAATGATATACTCCATCAACAACACACAGTGGTCACTCTTTCCAATTGGTGGTTCATACTCAATTTTTTCAATATCCAACACATTATCTGTGAATACTAGATCAAGTAGTGATGGCTCATCCCCACCCCTGGCCCTCGTTGGTTCCATTACATGTTGGTGTAGGAAATTCCCTTGTACGCAATCTAGGAATCTTGCCCCGAATGAGTCCTCACCACTGTGTGGGTCAAGATTTATCCAATCTATCTCTTTATGATTAAAATCTCCCATAATCAAAATCCTACATTTTTTCCCGTGCCATGTTAACAACTGAGTTTATGATTTCAATAGTACCTATATGACTTTCCTCATAAACTTCAAGCCTATTCTGGTTCCTTGGTGGGTTATATACAACAGTTATTATAATGCTCTCTGACCCAGTATTTATGCGAGCAACAACAAATTCCTTGAACTCACTTTCTATAGCCAAGTTTATTTCTTCAACTTGAATCCTTTCACTTATGAGAAGTGCTATCCCTCCACCAGTCCTCTCAGATCTTTCAACCCTTAGTATTCTGAAGCCCTTAGGAAAAACTGTGACACTGTTTATGTCCTCACTCAACTTAGTCTCTGTAATTGCTACTATATCTGCCTTACTGTTGTGAATCCTATCTTTTAATTCTACTGCCCTACCAGCTAATCCACCAGCATTTGTGTATAACAATCTTAATGAGGCCCCATCCCCTGATCTTCAGTCATTATCTTCTTTATCTCCCCTTTGTCTGGGAGAACTCTGAAATGAAAATTTTTCTTCTCTTCTTCATTTCTTTCCTCATTTAACCTTCTTGCCTCTTGCAACAAGTTTTTGATCTTTCCCATCTCTTCCTGTGTTCTGTATCGTCTAGTGAACACTTCTTTGAATTCTTGAATGTCTTTTAGACTTTTTTTTCTCAACAATATTTCCCTACATGTTTCCCTTCTCTGAAAGGTTACTTTTGTTGGTCTCGGCTTTTCTTCCCTCGAATATTTACCTAGTTGGTGTATTTTTTACTCAGGACCTGTGTGTGTGCGCACTTTCATATGTGTAGATAGACAGATAGGTTATTGACCACAAAGTTATAACGCATCCATATATACATAAGAACTTCATCGGTTTTATTGAATGTATATATTAGTGTATCATACAATACACATTTATTTTTCATCCATGAAACCTACAGTTATTTAGATCTTGAATATCATATTTATATTATTTTTTACTTACCTGTTGCCTTTTAAATAACCATTTATTTTATGAGTGTGACACCGGGACATGCAAAGAAAACTGCCCTCCTCGGG
>JAXCGZ010020923.1:57500-87500 GCA_037179515.1 Halocaridina rubra | reverse complement strand
AGAAAAAGGGGCTAAAAATATCATAGAAGGAGGAAGAGGTGAACTCTATAAGAGATAAAAATAAGCAAAATTAAGAAAGAGGAAAACTTAAAAAAAAAAAAATAATAAAATCAGAGGAAGGGAAGAGAATGAAATGAAAAGGGTGGACAAAGATATTAAACAAGGAGGAAGAGGTGAATGAAGAGACAAAGAAAAAATGAATATTAAGAAAGAGTAAATGAAAGGGTGAAAGAAAAAGAGATAAATACAGAGGAAGAAACGGGGTACAAAATGCTTATTGAAAGAGGCACAAGCTTACGAAACCATAAGAAAATGGAAAATTAAAAAAAAAAAAGGTAAAGAAAGGGATTATGAAAAGATAAAACTAGAAGAAGGGAAAGAGAGTGAAGGTGAAAGGGGTGAATAATAATCGAAGAAGGGAGAATAAGGGTAGGAAAAGATAAGTACCATGATAATAAAGAAAAAAAATAGAGAAAGAAAAGGGTTGTAAAAAGAAAAGGATAAAAATAGAGAAAATTAAGAAAAAAAAAGGTTATGGGTGAAATTGGATTAAAATACAGGGAAGGCTTGGATAAAAAGATATTAATAAAAAAAAAAGAATGAGAGTAAAGAAAATTGATAAGGAAGAAAATAGGATAAGAATAAGGAAGAATAAATGGAAATGAAACTAAGATATGAAAGAAAGGGGCAAGTTGAATAAAGATAATATTTATAGACAATAAAGAAAAAGTAGTGAATATAGGACAAAAAGAGAGGAGAGGAAAGAGATAAAGGTGATAATAGGTGAAAAACGTCAACTAGAGGTGATATTGACTCTAGTTAATACCTTTCTCCACAGAAACCCATTCCGTTGATCCGGGCTTAGGGCCAGTACCATGTTGAGTGGGCTTAATACCCCACACATACCTGACAAGCCACTATATTCCCCAACTCTGTTTCTCTTTTCTTTCTTTCTCGCATTCCTCATTTTCTCGGTGCCCAGGCCCGATGAGGGCAATTTTCTTTGTCTGTCAAGGGTGTTACGTATTAAATATAAGTTTTTGATTGGTAAAGAAGAAATTACTTTTTCTTCTTCAGCAGTCTTTTTATATGGGGTCGCTGTTTCTCAATAGTCTCTCCGAGAAAAGTGTTGCTTTTTCTCTGTGCATCCGGGCTTGGGATGGACGCCGAAACTGACAGGCTTGTTATCCCAGAGGCTGGATTTTTTAAAGAGAAAATGCGCAACAAACTCATTCCCTTCGTGCCGTAGGAGGAGACTAAAGGCAATAGTTTTGGTGTTATGGGTAGAGAGATTTCAGCACTGTGAGACCAAGGAGTGTCTTGGATTTCTCTTATTGTCGCAAATCCACTGCAAAAGGAAGTGTAGTGGGCTGTATATATATATATATATATATATATATATATATATATATATATATATATATATATATATATATATATATATATATATATATATATATATATATATATATATATATATATATATATATATATATATATTTACGTCTGTCTGTCTGTCTGTCTGTGTGTGTGTGTGTATGTGTGTGTGTGTGTGATTACCTAATTGTGATTACCTAATTGTGTTTACGGGAAAGAGCCCAAAGCTCGTATCTTCCCGTCTCCTCGTCGGTTCCATTTTATACTTAGTGATACTTATCATACCTGTCCTTAAAACTATGGATTGAGATAGTATTAACTACCTCCTCTCTTAGCCAATTCCAATTATCAACTACTCTTACACTGAAAAAGTATTTCCTTACATCCAGCAAAGAAGTTTTCTTACGAAGCTTCAAACTATAACCTATAGTTCTAGAGCCAGCCATATCAAAATATCGATCCCTATCCACTCTATCATAACCATGAAGGAATTTAAAGACTGTCACCATATTCCCCCTCAGTTTTCTAGCTTCGTGTGATGGTAAGTCTAATTCCCTCAGCCTCTCATCATAACTGAGATTGCGTATTTCTGGCACCAGTTTCGTGGCATGTCTCTGAACTTTTTCAAGCTTAGCTATGTGCTTTTTCAAGTGCGGATTCCAAAAGGGCGCTGCATATTCGAGTTTTGGCCTCACATAGGTGTGTGTGATTACCTAATTGTGATTACCTAATTGTGTTTACGGGAAAGAGCCCAAAGCTCGTATCTTCCCCTCTCCTGATCGGTTCCATTTTAGACTTAGGGATACTTATCATACCTGTCCTTAAAACTATGGATTGAGATAGCATTAACTACCTCCTCGCTTAGCCAATTCCAATTATCAACTACTCTTACACTGAAAAAGTATTTCCTTACATCCTGCAAAGAAGTTTTCTTACGAAGCTTCAAACTATGACCTCTAGTTCTAGAGCCAGCCATATCAAAATATCGATCCCTATCCACTCTATCATAACCATGAAGGAATTTAAAGACTGTCACCATATCCCCCCTCACTCTTCTAGCTTCGAGTGATGGTAAGTCTAATTCCCTCAGCCTCTCATCATAACTGAGATTGCGTATTTCTGGCACCAGTTTCGTGGCATGTCTTTGAACTTTTTCAAGCTTAGCTATGTGCTTTTTCAAGTGCGGATTCCAAAAGGGGGCTGCATATTCGAGTTTTGGCCTCACATAGGTTACATAAATATTTCTGAACATTTCCTTGTCCATATGCCTGAAGGCTACCCTTACATTTGATAAGAATGCATATGCTGCCCTTACTATGCCATTTATATGTATTTCTGGAGACAAATCTGCCAGTATGTTTACTCCTAGATCTCTCTCATTTTCTGTCTCTTGAAGTTGTACTCCAGCCACCGAGTAGTCAAGCTTGGGCCTTCTTGCACTTGTACCCATTCTCATTACCTTACATTTTGAAGTATTGAATTTCATTAGCCACTTTTCTGACCACTCATGCAGATTATTTAGATCCTCCTGAAGTTCTCTACCATTGTTCTCGTTTTTTACTTTCTTCACAATCTTTGCATCATCTGCAAACATATTCATGAATGAATTTACAGACTCTTTTAGGTCATTTACATATACAAGGAACAAAAGTGGCCCTAAAACTGAACCCTGTGGAACTCCACTACTAACTCTTCTCCATTGAGACACTGAGTGTCTTACTCTAACCCTCTGTTCCCTTCCTTCTAAGTAAGTTTTTATCCATTCCAAAACATTTCCACCTATTCTAGCCATTGATTGCAGCTTCCTAATAAGTCTCCCATGTGGAACAGTGTCAAACGCTTTCTGGAAGTCTAGGAATATGCAATCTGCCCAGCCCTCTCTTTCCTGTAAGATTTGGCTTACCTCATCATAGAATTCTTATAAGTTTGTTACTGTTGATCTACCTTCTCTGAAGCCATGTTGCCTCACTGACAAAAAGTTGAAGGATTCCAAGTGAAGAGAGATGTTTCCTTAGTAGTTTCTCCATAACTTTGCAAACTATGCTGGTCAAGGAAACTGGTCTATAGTTCAGAGCCGTATCCCTCCTTCCCTTTTTGAAGATGGGTATCACATTTGCTTGTTTCCAGCATCTTGGAATCTCCCCCGACTCCAGTGACTCCTTAAATATGATACTTAGTGCCACTGATATTGTGTTTGCGCATTTTTTAAGCACATGAGGGGATATGTCATCGGGACCTGTAGCTTTATGAACATCTAAATCCATAAGCGCTTTGCATACCTCTGTGGCTGTAAGGTTGATGTTCTCTAATACCGGCCCTTGAGCTTCTATCTCTGCAATCTGAGGGGGTGGGGTATTTTCTACTGTAAATACTGACTGAAACTCCTTGTTCAATTCTTTGCAGATCTCTTCATCCGTCTCAGTGATGCTTCCACCCGCTCTCTTTAGCCTTAAAACCTGTTCTTTTACCTTCAGTTTTCCTCTGATAAAGCTGTGGAATAGCTTGGGATTTTCTTTAGCCTTCCTGGTGATGTCCCTCTCATAGTCTCTCTCTGCCTCTCTCCTTTTACTTAAGTAGTCATTTCTTGCTCTTTTGTAGGTTTGCCAGGCATTTATGTTTTTTCTCCTCCTATACCTTTTCCAGCATTTGTCTCTCCACTACTTAGCTCTTTTACACCCATTATCAAACCATTTCTCTCTGGCATGAATTACACCTACTTTGGTGACAGGTATGCAGCAATCTACTGTCTTCCCATATTTCTCACAAAAGATGTCATACATTTCTTGTACAGATTTGTTGTAAAATAAGGTTCTCCAGTCAATAACTGCAAAAAGCTCATTCATTTTGATGTAATCTCCTTTCCGATAGTTCCTCCTCATGTCCTCAGTACCTCTACTCTCAGGAAGAATATCTTCAATGATATACTCCATCAACAACACACAGTGGTCACTCTTTCCAATTGGTGGTTCATACTCAATTTTTTCAATATCCAACACATTATCTGTGAACACTAGATCAAGTAGTGATGGCTCATCCCCACCCCTGGCGCTTGTTGGTTCCATTACATGTTGGTGTAGGAAATTCCCTTGTACGCAATCTAGGAATCTTGCCCCGAATGAGTCCTCACCACTGTGTGGGTCAAGATTTATCCAATCTATCTCTTTATGATTAAAGTCTCCCATAATCAAAATCCTACATTTTTTTCCCGTGCCATGTTAACAACTGAGTTTATGACTTCAATAGTACCTATATGACGTTCCTCATAAACTTCAAGCCTATTTTGGTTCCTTGGTGGGTTGTATACAACAGTTATTATAATGCTCTCTGACCCAGTATTTATGCGAGCAACAAGAAATTCTTTGAACTCACTTTCTATAGCCAAGTTTATTTCTTCGACTTGAATCCTTTCACTTATGAGCAGTGCTATCCCTCCACCAGTCCTCTCAGATCTTTCAACCCTTAGTATTCTGAAACCCTTAGGAAAATCTGTGACACTGTTTATGTCCTCACTCAACTTAGTCTCTGTAATTGCTACTATATCTGCCTTACTGTTGTGAATCCTATCTCTTGATTCTACTGCCTTACCAGCTAATCCATCAGCATTTGTGTATAACAATCTTAATGAGGCTCCATCCCCTGATCTTCTGTCATTATCTTCTTTATCTCCCCTTTGTCTGGAAGAACTCTGTAATGAAAATTTTTCTTCTCTTCTTCATTTCTTTCATCATTTAACCTTCTTGCCTCTTGCAACAAGTTTTTGATCTTTCCCATCTCTTCCTGTGTTCTGTATTGTCTAATGAACACTTCTTTGAATTCTTGAAGGTCTTTTAGACTTTTTTTTCTCAACAATATTTCCCTACATGTTTCCCCTCTCTCAAAGGTTACTTTTGTTGGTCTCGGCTTTCCTTCCCTCGAATATTTACCTAGTTGGTGTATGTTTACAATATCCTCAGGACCACATACTACTCCAAGCTTTCTTATCAGGTCTACAACCCTAGCTTTATTTTCTTCAAGTCTCCCCTGCCATGTTGGCTCCTGGGACTCGCTTATGCCTGAGATTACCACTGTCTTCTCCTTATCAAGTGCCTGTCTAATGAGTGGGTTTGCCCTTTCCATCACAACGTCTTTCATTTTTTCGATTACTGTCTCTTTATAGTCAACTGTTTGTATGTTTTCCAGTGCCACCACCTTTACAGCCTCTTTTACTGCCACATTCCCCTTTAGTGCATCAGCAAAGGAAGTTTTCATGGCATCATTTTCCATATTCAGCTCCTGGAACTCTTTTCTGAACTGTTCAATGTTTTCCTTAATCTGGACATTCCAAGCAGCAATCTCGTCTCTCTCAGAAGAGAGCAGTGAACTAACATCTAATTCCTTTAGGTTGTCATTCAGCTGTTTGTTTTTATCTTCTTGTTTAGAAAGTCTAGATTCTAGTTGACTCTTTTCCCCTTCCAGCTTTTTTATTCTTTTTTCTAGTTCCTTTCTCTCCTGCCCTTGTGCTTTATTTGCTTCCTCCAAAGATCTTATTTGCTCTCTGAGTGTTTCATTCTCTTTCATTTCTCCATCCATATTCTGAATTTTATCATCAAGGCTTATAACCATTTCCTCTATATACTTGATTTACTGTTTGAGTCTCCTGATGGCTACCCCTCCTACCAACCCATGGATGGGAGAGGTTTGGGACAGAGATGGCGTCATTTTTATGTTCTCCCTCTCACAGAATATAGAAAGAAGAAGAGAAAGAGGAAAAAAAAAGAAAAACTTTTAATTAAGCTTCACACCGAATTTTTATATCTCCATATAAGTGCTATTTAGTGACTCAGTTTATCTCTTTTCTGGTAACACACATCTTAACTTAAAAACTTGACCATGGTAATTTAAGGATAAAAAGAAAAAGAAAAAAAATGCAACAACACAAAAGTCAAACCTGAAGGAAAAATTCGAACCTGTGTCTGAGGTGGCACCCACCTGTTTCTGCTATATATTCTTCCTAACTGATAAACTCACTTGCTAACCAAGGTATGTTATCACAAGATTAGACTTTACATTTAACTCAATATATATACAAAATAAAAACAAAATAGTAAAAGAGAAAGCTAAAAGAAAAGCAAAAAAAAAATGAAGAAAATAAGACAGCTGTACTACTTGGCAACTTAACTCAGTACTGTTGAAAGGTGGATATTTTTTTTTTTTTTACTTATTCAATTTTTCTTGTATCAAACTAAGTAACAAGTTAATATAAATGGGAAGGATACTGATTTTAACAATATATGGAACCACAGGATCAGGTAAACGGCTTAAGAGCTTTCCCCAGTTTGCACAAAAAATTAGGTAATGTGATGTGATGGCTTCACCTCTGGCAACTCTTCTAAATTTCCTTCAAGGCAGAACTGGACGGCAGCTTCTCTCTCCCCTCACGAAAAATGTTCTCAATTTTTTTTTCCTTTAATATTTTGGACAGTCTCGTCATACAACAAATATAAGTTTTGTACTCACAATACTCTGCAGGATTTCAGATTTAGGGAAATTATGGTAAAGTTTTCCACTAAGCACTTAGTCACTCAAAAACAATTAAAAATTTAAGAGGAGCAGTTCCGTGTGTCACTGAACGCGCGGCGTGTGTGTGTGTGTGTGTGTGTGTGTGTGCGTGTATGTGTGTGTGTGTGTTTGTGTGATTACCTAATTGTGATTACCTAATTGTGTTTACGGGAAAGAGCCCAAAGCTCGTATCTTCCCGTCTCCTCATCGGTTCCATTTTATACTTAGTGATACTTATCATACCTGTCCTTAAAACTATGGATTGAGATAGCATTAACTACCTCCTCGCTTAGCCAATTCCAATTATCAACTACTCTTACACTGAATAAGTATTTCCTTACATCCTGCGAAGAAGTTTTCTTACGAAGCTTCAAACTGTGACCTCTAGTTCTAGAGCCAGCCATATCAAAATATCGATCCCTATCCACTCTATCATAACCATGAAGGAATTTAAAGACTGTCACCATATCCCCCCTCACTCTTCTAGCTTCGAGTGATGGTAAGTGTGTGTGTGTGTGTGTGTGTGTGTGTGTGTGTGTGTGTGTGTGTGTGTGTGTGTGTGTGATTACCTATTTGTAATTACCAAATTATGCTTAAGGGAAAGAGCCCCAGGCTCGAAACTTCCCGTCTCCTGGTCGGTTCCATTTTTTACTTAGTGATACTTTTCCTACTTGTCCTTAAAACTATGGATTGAGTTAGCATTAACTACCTTCTCGCTTAGTGTGATTACCTAATTGTGATTACCTAATTGTGTTTACGGGAAAGAGCCCAAAGCTCGTGTCTTCCCGTCTCCTCATCGGTACCATTTTATACTTAGTGATACTTATCATACCTGTCCTTAAAACTATGGATTGAGATAGCATTAACTACCTCCTCGCTTAGCCAATTCCAATTATCAACTACTCTTACACTGAAAAAGTATTTCCTTACATCCTGCGAAGAAGTTTTCTTACGAAGCTTCAAACTATGACCTCTAGTTCTAGAGCCAGCCATATCAAAATATCGATCCCTATCCACTCTATCATAACCATGAAGGAATTTAAAGACTGTCACCATATCCCCCCTCACTCTTCTAGCTTCGAGTGATGGTAAGTCTAATTCCCTCAGCCTCTCATCATAACTGAGATTGCGTATTTCTGGTACCAGTTTCGTGGCATGTCTGTGAACTTTTTCAGGCTTAGCTATGTGCTTTTTCAAGTGCGGATTCCAAAAGGGGGCTGCATATTCGAGTTTTGGCCTCACATAGGTTACATAAATATTTCTGAACATTTCCTTGTCCATGTGCCTGAAGGCTACCCTTACATTTGATAAGAATGCATATGCTGCCCTTACTATGCCATTTATATGTATTTCTGGATATGTGTGTGTGTGATTACCTAATTGTGATTACCTAATTGTGTTTACGGGAAAGAGCCCAAAGCTCGTATCTTCCCGTCTCCTGATCGGTTCCATTTTTAGACTTAGTGATACTTATCATACCTGTCCTTAAAACTATGGATTGAGGTAGCATTAACTACCTCCTCGCTTAGCGAATTCCAATTATCAACTACTCTTACACTGAAAAAGTATTTCCTTACATCCTGCAAACAAGTTTTCTTCCGAAGCTTCAAACTATGACCTCTAGTTCTAGAGCCAGCCATATCGAAATATCGATCCCTATCCACTCTATCATAACCATGAAGGAATTTAAAGACTGTCACCATATCCCCCCTTACTCTTCTAGCTTCGAGTGATGGCAAGTCTAATTCCCTCAGCCTCTCATCATAACCGAGATTGCGTATTTCTGGCACCAGTTTTGTGGCATGTCTTTGAACTTTTTCAAGCTTAGCTATGTGCTTTTTCAAGTGCGGATTCCAAAAGGGGGCTGCATATTCGAGTTTTGGCCTCACATAGGTTACATAAATATTTCTGAACATTTCCTTGTCCATGTGCCTGAAGGCTACCCTTACATTTGATAAGAATACATATGCTGCCCTTACTACGCCATTTATATGTATTTCTGGAGACAAATCTGCCAATATGTTTACTCCTAGATCTCTCTCATTTTCTGTCTCCTGAAGTTGTACTCCAGCCACCGAGTAGTCAAGCTTGGGCCTTCTTGCACTTGTACCCATTCTCATTACCTTACATTTTGAGGTATTGAATTTCATTAGCCACTTTTCTGACCACTCATGCAGATTATTTAGATCCTCCTGAAGTTATCTACCATTGTTCTCGTTTTTTACTTTCTTCACAATCTTTGCATCATCTGCAAACATATTCATGAATGAATTTACAGACTCTGGTAGGTCATTTACATATACAAGGAACAAAAGTGGCCCTAAAACTGAACCCTGTGGAACTCCACTACTAACTCTTCTCCATTCAGACACTGAGTGTCTTACTCTAACCCTCTGTTCCCTTCCTTCTAAGTAAGTTTTTATCCATTCCAAGACATTTCCACCTATTCTAGCCATTGATTGCAGCTTCCTAATAAGTCTCCCATGTGGAACAGTGTCAAACGCTTTCTGGAAGTCTAGGAATATGCAATCTGCCCAGCCCTCTCTTTCCTGTAAGATTTGGCTTACCTCATCATAAAATTCTAATAAGTTTGTTACTGTTGATCTTCCTTCTCTGAAGCCATGTTGCCTCACTGACAAAAAGTTGAAGGATTCCAAGTGAAGAGAGATATGTTTCCTTAGTAGTTTCTCCATAACTTTGCAAACTATGCTGGTCAAGGAAACTGGTCTATAGTTCAGAGCCGTATCCCTCCTTCCCTTTTTGAAGATAGGTATCACATTTGCTTGTTTCCAGCATCTTGGAATCTCCCCCGACTCCAATGACTCCTTAAATATGATACTTAGTGCCACTGATATTGTGTTTGCGCATTTTTTAAACACATGAGGGGATATGTCATCAGGACCTGTAGCTTTATGAACATCTAAATCCATCAGCGCTTTGCATACCTCTGTGGCTGTAAGGTTGATGTTCTCTAATACTGGCCCTTGAGCTTCTATCACTGTAATCTGAGGAGGTGGGGTATTTTCTACTGTAAATACTGACTGAAACTCCTTGTTCAATTCTTTGCAGATCTCTTCATCCGTCTCAGTGATGTTTCCATCCGCTCTCTTTAGCCTTAAAACCTGTTCTTTTACCTTCAGTTTTCCTCTGATAAAGCTGTGGAAAAGATTGGGATTTTCTTTAGCCTTCCTGGTGATGTCCCTCTCATAGTCTCTCTCTGCCTCTCTCCTTTTACTTAGGTAGTCATTTCTTGCTATCCCTCCACCAGTCCTCTCAGATCTTTCAACCCTTAGTATTTTGAAGCCCTTAGGAAAAACTGTGACACTGTTTATGTCCTCACTCAACTTAGTGTCTGTAAATGCTACTATATCTGCCTTACTGTTGTGAATCCTATCTTTTAATTCTACTGCCTTACCAGCTAATCCATCAGCATTTGTGTATAACAATCTTAATGAGGCCCCATCCCCTGATCTTCTGTCATTATCTTCTTTCTTGCCTCTTGCAACAGGTTTTTTATCTTTCCCATCTCCTCCTGTGTTCTGTATCGTCTAATGAACACTTCTTTGAATTCTTGAAGGTCTTTTAGACTTTTTTTCTCAACAATATTTCCCTACATGTTTCCCCTCTCTCAAAGGTTACTTTTGTTGGTCTCGGCTTTCCTTCCCTCGAATATTTACCTAGTTGGTGTATGTTTACAATATCCTCAGGACCACAAACTACTCCAAGCTTTCTTATCAGGTCTACAACCCTAGCTTTATTTTCTTCAAGTCTCCCCTGCCATGTTGGCTCCTGGGATTCGCTTATGCCTGAGATTACCACTGTCTTCTCCTTATCAAGTGCCTGTCTGATGAGTGGGTTTGCCCTTTCCATCACAACGTCTTTCATTTTTTCGATTACTGTCTCTTTAGAGTCAACTGTTTGTATGTTTTCCAGTGCCACCACCTTTACAGCCTCTTTTACTGCCACATTCCCCTTTAGTGCATCAGCAAAGGAAGTTTTCATGGCATCATTTTCCATATTCAGCTCCTGGAACTCTTTTCTGAACTGTTCAATGTTTTCCTTAATCTGGACATTCCAAGCAGCAATCTCGTCTCTCTCAGAAGAGAGCAGTGAACTAACATCTAATTCCTTTAGGTTGTCATTCAGCTGTTTGTTTTTATCTTCTTATTTAGAAATTCTAGATTCTAGTTGACTCTTTTCCCCTTCCAACTTCTTTAATCTTTTTTTCTAGTTCTTTTCTCTCCTGCCCTTGTGCTTTATTTGCTTCCTCCAAAGATCTTATTTGCTCTCTGAGTGTTTCATTCTCTTTCATTTCTCCATCCATATTCTGAATTTTTTCATCAAGGCTTATAACCATTGCCTCTAAATTCTTGATTTTCTGTTTAAGTCTCCTAATGGCTACCCCTCCTACCGACCCATGGATGGGAGAGGTTTGGGACAGAGATGGCCTCATTTTTATGTTCTCCCTCTCACAGAATATAGAAAGAAGAAGAAAAAGAGGAAAAAATAAAAGAGAAAAACTTTTATTTAAGCTTCACACAGAATTTTTATATCTCCATATAAGTGCTATTTAGTGACTCAATTTATCTCTTTTCTGGTAACACACATCTTAACTTAAAAATTTGACTATGGTAATTTAAGGATAAAAAGAAAAAGAAAAAAAAATGCAACAAAACAAAAGTCAAACCTGAAGGAAAATTCGAATTTGTGTCTGAGGAGGCACCCACCTGTTTCTGCTATATATACTTCCTAACTGATAAACTCACTTGCTAACCAAGATCTGTTATCATAGGATTAGACTTTACATTTAACTCAATATATATACAAAATAAAAAATAGCCAAAGAGAAAGCTAAAAGAAAAGCAAAAAAAAAATGAAGAAAATAAGACAGCTGTACTACTTGGCAACTTAACTCAGTACTGTTGACAGGTGGATATTTGGTCTTTATTTAATTATTCAATTATTTCGTGTATCAAACTAACTAACAAGTTAATATAAGTGGGAAGGATACTGATTTTAACAATATATGGAACCACAGGATCAGGTAAACGGCTTAAGGGCTTTCCCCAGTTTACACAAAAAATTAGGTAATGTGATGTGATGGCTTCACCTCTGGCAACTCTTCTAAATTTCCTTCAAGGCAGAACAAGACAGCAGCTTCTCTCTCCCCTCACGAAAATGTTCTCAATTTTTTTCCTTTAATATTTTGGACAGTCTCGTCATACAACAAGTATAAGTTTTGTACTCACAATACTCTGCAGGATTTCAGATTTAGGGAAATTATGGTAAAGTTTTCCACTAAGCACTTAGTCACTCAAAAACGCAAGTAAAAATTTAAGAGATACTGGTATGTGTGTACTGTGTGTGTCCGCGGTGTGTGTGATTACCTAATTGTGATTACCTAATTGTGTTTACGGGAAAGAGCCCAAAGCTCGTATCTTCCCGTCTCCTCATCGGTTCCATTTTATACTTAGTGATACTTATCATACCTGTCCTTAAAACTATGGATTGAGATAGCATTAACTACCTCCTCGCTTAGCCAATCCAATTATCAACTACTCTTACACTGAAAAAGTATTTCCTTACATCCTGCAAAGAAGTTTTCTTACGAAGCTTCAAACTAAGAAAAGTGTGTGTGTGTGTGTGTGTATGTGTGTGTGTGTGTGTGTGTGTGTGTGTATTTTGGGTGCGTGTGCATACTTACTAAGACATGTTTTTTTTAACCTCTGAGAGTATCAAATATTATAAAGAATTCTTCGAAAATCAATCCAATATTGATGTTGGAGTCGGCGTTTTCATTTATGCATAATTTAAGTTTTCGTTTTCCTGATCTGGGAATACAGATCTTTTGCATGTTACTTAGGGCGATCGTTGCACATACATTCATACATACATACATAACATAGCATACATCCATATATATATATATATATATATATATATATATATATATATATATATATATATATATATATATATATATATATTTACATGCATACATTTATATACGCACACACGCACATGCACACACATTTGGTATAATTACTTCATTCAGTAGTAATAATAATAATAATTTTATAATTCTAACTAAAACCTTGATATTATCGACTTGGAGACGGGGAGCTCATACACACACACACACACACAGACCTTCAAGAATTCAAAGAAGTGTTCATTAGAAGATACAGAACACAAGAAGAGATGGAAAGGATTAAAGACTTTTTGCAAAAGGCTAGAGGGTAAAATAAGGGTTAAATGAAGAAAGAAATGAAGAAGAGAAGAAAATTTTTCTTTTCAGAGTTCTTCCAGACAAAGTGGAGATAAAGAAGATAATGACAGAAGATCAGGGGATGGGGCCTCATTAAGATTGCTATACACAAATGCTGATGGATTAGCTGGTAAGACAGTAGAATTAAAAGGTAGGATTCACAACAGTGAGGCAGATATAGTAGCAGTTACAGAGACTAAATTGAATGAGGACATAAACTGTGTCACAGTTTTTCCTAAGGGTTTCAGAATATTAAGGGTTGAAAGATCTGAGAGGACTGGTGGAGAGATAGCATTGCTCATAAGTGAAAGCATTCAGGTTGAAGAAATAGACTTGGCTATAGAGAGTGAGTTCAAGGAATTTCTTGTTGCTCGCATAAATACTGGGTCAGAGAGCATTATAATAACTGTTGTATATAACCCACCAAGGAACCAGAATAGGCTAAAATTTCATGAGGAAATTCATATAGGTACTACTGAAGTCATAAATTCAGATGTTAACATGGCATGGGAGAGAAAATGAAGGATTTTGATTATGAGAGATTTTAATCATAAAAAGATAGATTGGATAACTCTTCATCCACACAGTGGTGAGAACTCATTCGGGGCAAGACTCCTAGATTGCGTACAAGGGAATATCCTACACCAACATGCACTGGAACCAACGAGGGCCAGGGGTGGGGATGAACCTTCACTACTTGATCTAGTTTCCACAGATAACGTGTTGGATAATGAAAAAAAATTAGTATGAACCACCAATTGGAAAGAGTGATCACTGCGTGTTGTTGATGGAGTATAACATTGAAGCTGTTCTGCCTGAGAGCAGAGGCACTGAGGACATGAGGAGGAACTACCCGAGAGAAGATGACATCAAAATGAATGAGCTTTTTGCAGTTATTGACTGGAGGATCTTATTTTACAACAAATCTATACAAGAAATATACGACTTCTTTTGTGAGAAATATGGGAAGAAAGTAGATTGCTGCATACCTGTCACCAAAGTAGGTGTAATTCATGCCAGAGAGATATGGTTCAATATTGAGTGTAAAAGAGCTAAGGAGTGGAGAGACAGATGTTGGAAAAGGTATAGGATGAGAAAAAACATAAATGCCTGGCAAACCTACAAAAGGGCAAGAAATCATTACCTTAGTAAATGAAGAAAGGCAGAGAGAGACTATGAAAGGAATATCACCAGGAAGGCTAAAGAAAATCCCCAGCTTTTCCACAGCTTTATCAGACCAAAACTTAAGGAAAGCGAACAGATTTTAAGGCTTAAGACAAGTGAAAGAAGGCCCATGCTTGACTACTTGTTGGCAGGAGTACAACTTCAAGAGACAAAAAATGAGAGAGATCTAGGAGTAAATTTACTGGCAGATTTGTCTCCAGAAATACATATACATGGCATTGCAATGTCAGCATAAGCTTTCTTATCAAATGTAAGGGTAGCCTTCAGGCACATGAACGAGGAAATGCTTAGAAATTTTTATATAACACATGTGATGCCAAAACTTGTATATACAGCCCCCTTTTGGAATCCGCACTTGAAAAATCACGTAGCTAAGCTTGAAAAAGTTCAGACATGCCACGAAACTGGTGCCAGAAATACGTAATCTCAATAATGATAAGAGGCTTAGGGAATTAGACTTACCATCACTCGAAGCTAAAAGATTGAGGGGGGGATATGGTGACAGTCTTTAAATTCCTTCATGATTATGATAGACTGTATAGGGATCGATATTTTAATATGGCTGGCTCTAGAACTAGAGGTCATAGTTTGAAGCTTCATAAGAAAATTTCTTTCCAGGATGTAAGAAAGTACTTTTTTAGTGTAAGAGAAGTTGATAATTGGAATTCGCTAAGCGAGGACGTAGTTAATGCTAACTCAATCCATAGTTTTAAGGACAGGTATGATAAGTATCACTAAATACAAAATGGAACTGATCAGGAGACGGGAAGATACAAGTTTTGGGCTCTTTCCTGTAAGAACAATTAGGTATTCACACACACACATACACAAATGCTGATGGATTAGCTGGTAAGGCAGTAGAATAAAAAGACAAGATTCACAACAGTAAGGCAGATATTGTAGCAGTTACATAGACTAAGCTGAGTGAGGACATTAACAGTGTCACAGTTTTTCCTAAGGGCTTCAGAATATTAAGGGTTGAAAGATCTGAGAGGACTGGTGGAGGGAGAGCACTGCTCATAAGTGAAAGCATTCAGGTTGAAGAAATAACGTTGGCTATAGGAAGTGAGTTCAAGGAATTTGTTGTTGCTCGCATAAATACTGGGTCAGAGAGCATTATAATGACTGTTGTATATAACCCAACAAGGAACCAACATAGGCTAGAAGTTTATGAGGAAAGTCATATAGGTACTACTGAAGTCAAAATCTCAGTTGTTAACATGGCACAGGAGAGAAAATGTAGGATTTTGATTATGGGAGATTTTAATCATAAAGAGATAGACCGGATCACTCTTGACCCACACAGTGGTGAAAACTCATTCGGGGCAAGATTCCTAGATTGCGTACAAGGGAATTTCCTACATCAACATGTACTGGAACCAACGAGGGCCAGAGGTGGGGGTGAGTCATCATTACTTGATCTAGTATTCACAGATAACGTGTTGGATATTGAAAAAATTTAGTATGAACCACCAATTGGAAAGAGTGACCACTGTGTGTTGTTGATGGAGTATATCACTGAAGATGTTCTGCCTGAGAGTAGAGGTGCTGAGGGCATGAGGAGGAACTATCCAAAAGGCGATTACATCAAAATGAATTAGCTTTTTGCACTTATTGACTGGAGGACCTTATTTTACAACAAATCTGTGCAAGAAATGTACGACATCTTTTGTGAGAAATATGGGAAGATAGTAGCTTGCTACATAACTGTCATCAAAGTAGGTGTAATTCATGCCAGAGAGAAATGGTTCGATAATGAGTGTAAAAGAGCTAAGGAGTGGAGAGACAAATGGTGGAAAGTGTATAGGAGGAGAAAAAGCATAAATGCCTGGCAAATCTACAAAAGAGTAAGAAATTATTGCCTAAGTAAAAGCAGAGAAGCAGAGAGAGACTATAAAAGGAACATCACCAGGAAGGCAAAAGAAAATCCAAAGCTTTTCCACAGCTTTATCAGAGGAAAACTGAAGGTAAAAGAACAGGTTTAAGGCTTAAGAGAGCAGATGGAAGCATCACAGAGACGGATAAGAGATCTGCAAAGAATTAAACAAGGAGTGTCAGTCAGTATTTACAATAGAAAATACCCCACCTCCTTAGATTGCAGAGATTGAAGCTCATGGGCCAGTATTAGAGAACATCATCTTTTAGCCACAGAGGTATGCAAAGCGCTGATGGATTTAGATGTCCATAAAGCTACTGGTCCTGATGATATATCTCCTCATGTACTGAAAAAATGCGCAAACTCAATATCAGTGACATTAAGTATTATATTTAATAAGTCACTGGAGTCAGGGGAGATTCCAAGATGTTGGAAACAAGTGAACGTGATATCTATCTTCAAAAAGGGAAGGAAAGATATGGCTCTAAACTATAGACCAGTTTCATAGACCAGCATAGTTTGCAAAGTTATGCAGAAACTACTAACAAAACATATCTCTCTTCGCACGGAATCCTTCAACTTTTTGTCACTGAGACAACATGGCTTCAGAGAAGGTAGATCAACAGTAACAAATATATTAGAATTTTATGATGAGGTAAGCCAGATCTTACAGGAAAGAGAGGGCTAGGCAGACTGCATATTCCTATACTTCCAGAAAGCATTTGACGCTGTCCCACATGGGAGACTTATTAAGAAGCTGCAAGCAATGGCTAGAATAGGTGGAAATGTCTTGGAATGAATAAAAACTTACTTAGAAGGAAGGGAACAGAGGGTTAGAGTAAGACACTCAGTATCTGAATGGAGAAGCGTTGGTAGTGGAGTTCCACAGGGTTCAGTTTTAGGGCCACTTTTGTTCCTTGTATATATAAATGACCTACTAAAGTCTGTAAATTCATTCATGAATATGTTTACAGATGATGCAAAGATTGTGAAGAAAGTAAGAAACGAGAACAATGGTAGAGAACTTCAGGAAGATCTAAATAGTCTCCATGAGTGGTCAAAAATGTGGTTAAGGAAATTTAGTACTTCAAAATGTAAAGTAATGAAAATAGGTACAAGTGCAATAAGGCCCAAGCTTCACTAATCGGTGGCCGGAGTACAGCTTCAAGAGACAGACAATGAGAGAGATCTAGGAGTAAACATACGGGCAGATTTGTCTCCAGAAATGCATACAAATTGCATAGTAAGGGCAGCATATGCTTTCTTAGCACATGAAAGGGTAGCCTTCAGGCACATGGACAAGGAAATCTTCAGAAATATTTATGAAACCTATGTGAAGCCAAAATTTGAATATGCAGCCCCCTTTTAGAATCCACACTTGCAGGAGCACAAAGCTAAGCTTGAAAAAGTTCAAACACATGCCACGAAACTGGTGCCAGAAATACGCAATCTCCGTTACGATGAGAGGCTTAGGGAATTAGACTGTCCATCACTCGAAGCTAGAGGATTGAGGGGGGATATGGTGAGAGTCTTTAAATTCCTTCTTGGTTATGATTGAGTGGATAGGGATAGTTATTTTGATATGGCTGGCACTAGAACTAGAGGTTATAGTTTGAACCTTCGTAAGAAAACTTCTTAGCAGGATATAAGGAAGTACTTTTTTTTAGTGTAAAAGTAGTTGATAATTGGAATTCACAAAGCGAGGAGGTAGTTAATGCTCACTCAATCCATAGTTTTAAGGACAAGTATGATAAGCATCACTAAGTATAAAATGGAACCAATCAGGAGACGGGAAGATACGAGCTTTGGGCTCTATCCCGTAAGCACAATTTCGTAATCATACATACATACATACATATATATATATATATATATATATATATATATATATATATATATATATATATATATATATATATATATATATATATATATATATATATATATATATGAGGAGAGGCTGAAGGAATTAGACTTACCATCACTCGAAGCTAAAAGAATGAGGGGGATATGGTGACGGTTTTTTATTTCCTTCATGATTATTGTTGAGTGGATAGGGATCAATATATGTTGATATGGCAGGCTCTAGAACTAGAGGTCATGGTTTGATTCTTTGTAAGAAAACTTCTTTGCAGGATGTAAGGAAGTACTTTTTTAGTGTAAGAGTAGTTGATAATTGGAATTCGCTAAGCGTGGAGGTAGTTAATGCTAACTCAATCCATAGTTTTAAGGACAAATATGATAGGTCTCACTACCTACAAAATGGAACCGACTAGGAAACAGGAAGTTACGAGCTTGGGGTTCTGTTCCGTAAGCACACTTAGGTAATTACAATTAGGTAATTACACAATTGAAATTTTTCCGCCTATCAATTGTCTCACTTAATTCTTTCCCATGCCGCCTCTCTTTCTCTCTATGCTAAGATCTTTTATTATTATTATTATTATTATTATTATTATTATTATTATTATTATTATTATTATTATTATTATTATTATTTGTATTATTATTATTATTATTATTATTATTATTATTATTATTATTATTATTATTATTATTATTATTATTATTATTATTATTATTATTATTATTATTATTATTATTATTATTATTATTATTATTATTATTAGTAGTAGTAGTAGTAGTAGTAGTAGTAGTAGTAGTAGTAGTAGTTGTTGTTGTTGTTGTTGTCGTTGTTGTTGTTGTTGTCCTAAACTCTTTCTCCTCATTATTATTATTATTATTATTATTATTATTATTATTAGTAGTAGTAGTAGTAGTAGTAGTAGTAGTAGTAGTAGTAGTAGTAGTAGTTGTTGTTGTTGTTGTTGTTGTTGTTGTTGTTGTTGTTGTTGTTGTTGTTGTCCTAAACTCTTTCTCCTCATTATTATTATTATTATTATTATTATTATTATTATTATTATTATTATTATTATTATTATTATTATTATTATTATTATTATTATCAGGTCCTGGTTCCAAATCCCCGGTAGTAGTAGTCGTAAAAGTTCTTTTATTTGTGATAAATACATTTGAGTTCCTGTGACCTTCTTGAAGATTTTATCTACAAGGGACACAAGCAACATGGAGCTATCAAAATAGAATCCTATCTTTCTGCTTGGTTTATGTTGCCTTCAAAATTAATCTTAGTATTTTCTTGCATTTGCGCTATGTGATAGCTTGACCCAAAGAATATGGTTTTGCACCGTTTTCTTTAAATAATTGCCAGTAGTTTTGAAGGAGAAACAAAATCGTAAATTGTCAAGAAATCATATTCTGCTCTTAATTAGCTCTGGGAGATTGTAAATATTATCATCTGGACATCATCTGCATATTGTACTACTAAACAGTCAGGTATGAAGTTATGTAGATCCTTTACATAGAGAAAAAAAATTGGACCAAGTATTGATCTCTGTAGAAGACCAAACGATATATATTTATTGGAATAGGGACAGTACTTTTTAGTAGGACTGACTGCTTCTGGTTTGATTATTTTCAAAATCATATTGGGTCTGTTTTAATTTTACAGTTATCATTTAGAATTTCATTATCTACACCATCAAGGACTTTCAGTATATCTAACAAGAGGAGGTAAATTTCATTTTTCTGACTTAAATTCCTGAAAATTTATTTGTTATTTTAAGGAGTGAAGTTTCTTGTTGTTGTTGTTGTTTGAGATTAAAGCCAACCTTGTGTTGGCACGGGCCCTTGTCCAAGGGACGGCCTGTAGGTTAGAGGTTACAACTCTTGGGTTGTTTTATCACTTTAGCGGTTCGAAAGTTTGCAAAGTTCGAAAGATGGGTGTCCAGGTTGTCAAGTGTGAAGTTTCCATTGATAATTTTGGCCTGAATTCATAAAGAAATGGACTGTAGAGAAATGGACCAATAATTTGTCATAACTTCTCTATAATTTGAATTATGTAAAGGAAATAATGAGATATTTTCAAGAACCAGGATACTTGTTTGTCACAATGGAGGTGTTTACAAGTACAGAAGCTCCTCTACATACGAACAACCGAGTTACGAACATTCATAGATACGAATAAAAAAGTTACCTACTATCTTCATATGTATTAATGTATGTATTACTGTACTATACTGTATTATCAAATTATTATTACTTCATTAAAATTCATTAATATTGTATACTCTATGTTTTATGTAGTAGTGAAGTGTCTTTAGCCTAAGTACTGTACAGTATGCCTATGTATATACTGTACAGTACTTTTTAACTTAACACAACTTACAAAAATTCTTCTTATGAATGGACTTCTTGAACTAACTTGTCTGTAAATTGGGGAGCGTCTTTATTGTAAAATAAAATACTGTTACTAGTGGTACATCTTCACTAAACTGAAAGAGGTATATCATCTAGTCCATAAGAACTTGAGTTTTTTAGAACTTTTATGGCTAGAATGATAGCTTTACAGTCAACTGGTTTAAGATTGAGATTTAATGCTCTATTTGTACAGGAAAAATAACGATCTTTGTAAGTACAGTACGTGTGTTGTTTGTTGTTCCTGAACTGCCTGGCCACACGCAACCTAGTGGCTAAGGAAGATCACTGCCAATCCTGGGCTTTCCCCGAAAGCTCTCAAGGAGTGTATGAATTGTTGGTGGCGCATGTGGTTTTGTGCATTGCAGTCTTCCATAATGTGTCTCCTGGGTTGCTATCAATGTCTCCGGCTAGAAGTCTTCAAGAAATTACTTTCAGAGAGTCATTTCTCATTCAATATTTTAAAGTTAAAAGTTAAAGTATTTGGCTTTGAGTTTTAAAGAAGTTATTTTTTCATGTTTTTCTAAGGTATGCTATTTATTAGGAATCATATTTGATGCTCTTCCAATACGTGATCTACCATGAACATTCAGAGACTAAGTTGAGTGAGGACGTAAACAGTGTCACAGTTTTTCCTAAGGGCTTCAGAATATTAAGGGTTGAAAGATTTGAGAGGACTGGTGGAGGGATAGCACTGCTCATAAGTGAAAGGATTCAAGTTGAAGAAATAAACTTGGCTATAGAAAGTGAGATCATGGAATTTCTTGTTGCTCGCATAAATACTGGGTCAGAGAGCATTATAATAACTGTTGTATATAACCCACCAAGGAACCAGAATAGGCTTGAAGTTTATGAGGAAAGTCATATAGGTACTATTGAAGTCATAAACTCAGTTGTTAACATGGCACGGGAGAAAATATGTAGGATTTTGATTATGGGAGATTTTAATCATAAAGAGATAGATTGGATAAATCTTGACCCACACAGTGGTGAGGACTCATTTGGGGCAAGATTCCTAGATTGCGTACAAGGGAATTTCCTACACCAACATGTAATGGAACCAAAGAGGGCCAGGGGTGGGGATGAGCCATCACTACTTGATCTAGTATTCACAGATAATGTGTTGAATATTGAAAAGATTGAGTATGAACCAACAATTGGAAAGAGTGACTACTGTGTGTTGTCGATGGAATATATCATTGAAGATATTCTGCCTGAGAGTAGAGGCACCGAGGACATGAGGAGGAACTATCCGAAAGGAGATTGCATCAAAATGAATGAGCTTTTTGCAGTTATTAACTGGAGAACCTTATTTTACAACAAATCTGTACAAGAAATGTATGACATCTTTTGTGAGAAATATGGGAAGATAGTAGATTGCTGCATACCTGTCACCAAAGTAGGTGTAATTCATGCCAGAGAGAAATGGTTCGCTAATGGGTGTAAAAGAGCTAAGGAGTGGAGAGACAAATGCTGGAAAAGTTATAGGAGGAGAAAAAACATAAATGCCTGGCAAACCTACAAAAGAGCAAGAAATGACTACCTTAGTAAAAGGAGAGAGGCAGAGAGAGACTATGAGAGGGACATCATCAGGAAGGCTAAAGAAAATCCCAAGCTTTTCCACAGCTTTATCAGAGGAAAACTGAAGGTAAAAGAACAGGTTTTAAGGCTAAAGAGAGTGGATGGAAGCATAACTGAGATGGATGAAGAGATCTGCAAAGAATTGAACAAGGAGTTTCAGTCAGTATTTACAGTAGAAAATACCCCACCCCCTCAGATTGCAGAGATAGAAGCTCAAGGGCCGGTATTAGAGAACATCAACCTTACAGCCACAGAGGTAGGCAAAGCGCTGATGGATTTAGATGTTCATAAAGCTACAGGTCCTGATGACAAATCCCCTCATGTGCTTAAAAAATGAGCAAACTCAATATCATTGGCACTAAGTATTATATTTAAAAAGTCAATGGAGTCAGGGGAGATTCCAAGATGCTGGAAACAAGCAAATGTGATACCTATCTTCAAAAAGGGAAGGAGGGATACGGCTCTGAACTGTAGACCAGTTTCCTTGAGCAGCATAGTTTGCAAAGTTATGGAGAAACTACTAGGGAAACATATCTCGCTTCACTTGGAATCCTTCAACTTTTTGTCAGTGAGGCAACATGGCTTCAGAGAAGGTAGATCAACAGTAACAAACTTATTAGAATTTTATGATGAGGTAAGCCGAATCTTACAGGAAAGAGAGGGCTGGGCAGATTGCATATTCCTAGACTCCCAGAAACCGCTTGACACTGTTCCACATGGGAGACTTATTAGGAAGCTGCAATCAATGGCTAGAATAGGTGGAAATGTTTTGGAATGGATAAAAACTTACTTAGAAGAAAGGGAACAGAGGGTTATAGTATGACACTCAGTGTCTGAATGGAGAAGAGTTAGTAGTGGAGTTCCACAGGGTTCAGTTTTAGGGCCACTTTTGTTTCTTGTATATGTAAATGACCTACCAGAGTCTGTAAATTCATTCATGAATATGTTTACAGATGATGCAAAAATTGAGAAGAAAGTAAAAAACGAGAACAATGGTAGAGAACTTCAGGAGGATCTAAATAATCTGCATGAGTGGTCAGAAAAGTGGCTAATGAAATTCAATACTTCAAAATGTAAGGTAATGAGAATGGGTACAAGTGCAAGAAGGCCCAAGCTTGACTACTCGGTGGCTGGAGTACAACTTCAAGAGACAGAAAATGAGAGAGATCTAGGAGTAAACATACTGGCAGATTTGTCTCCAGAAATACATATAAATGGCATAGTAAGGGTAGCATATGCATTCTTATCAAATGTAAGGGTAGCCTTCAGGCACATGGACAAGGAAATGTTCAGAAATATTTATGTAACCTATGTGAGGCCAAACCTCGAATATGCAGACCCCTTTTGGAATCCACACTTGAAAAGGCACATAGCTAAGCTTTAAAAAGTTCAAAGACATGCCACGAAACTGGTGCCAGATATACGCAATCTCAGTTATGATGAGAGGCTGAGGGAATTAGACTTACCATCACTCGAAGCTAGAAGATTGAGGGGGGATATGGTGACAGTCTTTAAATTCCTTCATGATTATGATAGAGTGGATAGGGATCGATATTTTGATATGGCTGGCTCTAGAACTAGAGGTCATAGTTTGAAGCTTCGTAAGAAAACTTCTTTGCAGGATGTAAGGAAATACTTCTTTAGTGCAAGAGTAGTTGATAATTGGAATTCGCTAAGCGAGGAGGTAGTTAATGCTATCTCAATCCATAGTTTTAAGGACAGGTATGATAAGTATCACTAAGTATAAAATGGTACCAATCAGGAGACGGGAAGATACGAGCTTTGGGCTCTTTCCCGTAAGCACAATTAGGTAAGTACAATTAGGTAAGTACGTGCCCTACTAAAGTTTTTCCTTTTAACAAGCAAATTAGCTAGATGTTACCATTAACACTGCAATACGTGCACTGCCTAGGTTTAGGTTCGGTTACGAAAGATGAAAGGTACCACTACACAACTGCTCCAGTCACATCTTGATGAATATTGTTACAGAATTATGAGGAGACAATCTCTAGATTTATATTCAAATCTTTTGAATGATATTAGACTAATTTATAATTAAATATTCTTTTAATTTGCTTATCTGTATATATCTAAATAAATTCATTTTAATTATTTGTTTGCTTTTTAATATTTTGGCCAAATACAATGGTATATCATAGATTGGAAGATTACCTCATATTTTTATCACTTTCAATGTTGTTACAATATCGTTTTTGGAATCTAGAATTTTTTTTTAATATTGCTTTTGCTGTTATCAGTATGAGAATTGACAAGTTTCTTTCTGCTTTATATCTATAACATAGTCATATCAAACCTTTTCAGTGCAAGATCTTTGTGTTTGGTTTCTGATGTATATTGCCTCTTTGACGTCAATTGTTATCTAAGAGGCAGTCTTTTTTTTTTACAATTCACGCACACTTAGCTAGGCATGCCAAAACGACTTGTGGTAATCATTCGAATTGCATATAGACATTATCTGTGTATAGAGTATTTATAGGGTATGACTGTTGCTGGTTAATGTTTTACAAAAGATATGATGTATATATTGGTTCAGGCACCAAAATGTTTTGAAAAGGGGCTCCTTTTTGGGCTTATTTATGCTTGTGTAGCATTAATGAATTTATGATCAGCACTCAAGCTGGGACATATTTCAGAAAAGTCAATACGCTAAACTTTATTTTTCAATAAAAAAGTATTGTTGTATAATTAATTATTATATGGGTAAGTTTAGTTAATGTCTGTATAAACTTCACATTAGTGATCACCTCCTCCATATTGTTATCGCTTCGAGCAATTAAGTCATTCAAGTCAGCAAGTATATAAAGGGAATTGTTGCAGATATATTTTTTAACTTTTCAAGAATATGACTGAATGAACTGAAAAGAGCTCTTGGCACAGTTTTTATGTGTCCTAGGTTCAAGTCCAAGTCAGGATAAAATATGATTCATATATATATATATATATATATATATATATATATATATATATATATATATATATATATATATATATATATATATATGTATATATATATATGTTGCTTTCTTTTTCCGCGTGCTTTTTATCCGCGAAAATGTAATAACACTTTTAAAAAATAATTGTAAAAAAATACGAAATTCACGAATAACGCCCATGCAAAAAAAATAAAAAAAAAAATTCCCGTTTAGTAAATACTCGATTGCCTCGAAGTCACTTTTCTGCCATCCTCCTCTTCTTCTACTGCTCAATGTGATCGGATATTATGAAGATAATGGAAAAAAAGCATTTAGAACAAACAGCCAACAAATATTCGATATAATATCGTCAGGGAGATAGCGTGCGAGGGTGCATCAACTGATACGGAAGTTGCGAAACGTTTTTGGATAGAGGTTCGTTCACCTGCTTCCTAATCCTCTTCTGCTGCTTAATGCGATCGAATATTATGAAGAAAATTGAAAAAAAGCATTAATAGAACAAACAGCAAACAATTTTTTTATATAATATCGTTAGAGTAATAGCATGCGAGGGTGCATCAGCTGATACGGAAGTGGCAAAACGTTTGCCAATAGAGGTTCATTCTCCCGAATCCTCCTCCTCTTCTACCGTTTAATGTGATCGAATATTATGAAGAAAATTGAAAAAAATCATTAAGAACAAACAGCAAACAAACTTTCGATATAATATCGTCAGGGAAATAGCGTGTAGAGAATATATATATTTCATTCAAGTTTCCCCGATATACGTTCTCTTTGTAACGAATTGTATATTTTTATTTTTCTCTCAGCTGACTTTATTTACGTTTAGATTTCGTACAGCACAGTCGATATGTAAAGAAGATAGAATAATGTTAAGAACAAAGGAATATTAATATGTTATAGTATAATCTTGAAATATAGAGAAACCCCAAATAGAGTGAGTAAATAAATATTTTATGAGTAAGATATTGTTCCTGAATAGTGATAAGCATCATCTGATACGGAAGCGGCAAAACGTTTGCCGATAGAGGTTCGTTCTCCAGCATCCTCCTCCTCTTCTACCGCTTAATGCGATCGAATATTATGAAGAAAATTGAAAAAATGCATTAAGAACAAACAGCAAACAACTTTTGATGTAATATCGTTAAGGAAATTGCATGCGAGAGTGCATCAGCTGATACGGAGGCGGCAAAACTTTTGCATCCTCGTGCTCATCACCACCATGCACATCCCAGTGTATGCCTGTTGCCCGCCGTATAATAGAGTGCATTAGTTTGTTTACTGTACAGTAAATCTGTATAACTTTTATACTGTACACTATTTGCACGTTAATATAAATAACTACAGGTCTTTCTGCTTTGTTGTGCACTTATAAAATGTTTTACTAATCTTATATCTTTGGTATAGTGTGTCTATGGACAGTTGTGGAACGAGCTATCCCTATTATCATTGTTTTTTATGGAAAATAATTCGTTAAATTACTCGAAAATCAATATATGTGGCACTTCTGAGAACCTATCTCCGCGTTATTCTAAGAACTAGGTGCATATATATATATATATATATATATATATATATATATATATATATATATATATATATATATATATATATATATATATATATATATATATATATATATATATATATATATATGCAGATATATGTGTATATATGTATATATATATATATATATATATATATATATATATATATATATATATATATATATATATATATATATATATATGTATTTATTTATATATGTATATATGTATACATATATGTGTATATATATATATATATATATATATATATATATATATATATATATATATATATATATATATATATATATATGTAGATATATGTGTATATATGTATATATATATATATATATATATATATATATATATATATATATATATATATATATATATATATATATATATATATATATATATATATATATGCAGATAATATATGTGTATATATATATATATATATATATATATATATATATATATATATATATATATATATATATATATATATGTATATATATATATATATATATATATATATATATATATATATATATATATATATATGTATGTATATATGTATATATGTATATATGTATATATATATATATATATATATATATATATATATATATATATATATATATATATATATACATATATATACATATATATATATATATATATATATATATATATATATATATATATATATATATATATATATATATATATATATATATATATATATATATATATATATATATATATATATATATATATATATATATATATATATATATATATATATATATATATATATATATATATATATATATATATATATATATATATATATATATATATATATATCTATATATATATATATATATATATATATATATATATATATATATATTCTCTGGTTAAAAATCTATCTCTCCATTACCACTATTCTCCTTTGTTTCTGATACTGTTCTCCAAACTCCACCGAGTTTGTGTATTTCTTTGAATATCTGTCCTTATGCCATGAGTCCTTGCTATCTGCTCACCCACATGCCGAAGTTCTCTACATTGGAGACTTCAATGTACACCACAATGAGTGACTTAATTATTCTCATCCCCTCTTCTACAGAAACTTTCTCTCCCCCTAAACCTTGGTTTGACTGTGCCTGCTCCATGGCTATTCAGGCCAGAAATTGGGCACAGCGATCTTACCAAGCCTTTCCTTCCTATTTAACTCGCTCTGCTTTTATTGTAGCTAAGAATCGCTGCACTGCTCAGATTCGAAGGTCTAAGGCTTTCTTTATAAGAAGGAAAGTTGATGACCTTAACTCCTCTCCCACTGGCAAGTGCTTCTGGTCCTTAGCCAAAAATCTCTCCAAAAACTTCTGAAACTCAAGCTGTCCCCTTTTCATTCGTTCTGATGGTTTTATAGCTTGCTCTCCCACTGATAATGTCACTCTCTTTGGCTCTCATTTTTCTGCCAACTCTTCTATAAACGATTTCTGTGCACATGTCCCTCAATCTTTACCCCTCTCTAACCCTATGCCATCCCTTATCCTTTCTTCATGCAAAGTTCATAAGGTTCTTTGCTCACTAAAGACGAACAAGGCATCTCCCAATGGTATGCCTGCAAAGCTCCTGAAGGAGTTCACAGATGAACTGCCTGTTCCATGGCTATCCAGGCCAGGAATCGGGCACACTGAGCTTACCAAGCCTATTGGGTCCTAAGTCTATTAAATTTATGCAGGGTAAAATAAACTATAGAATAACCCTCGGGCTTTATTCTTGAAGCTAGTATAAACAAATCAAGCCACTCATCCGGGCATCAACAATAGACAAATCAAGTATAAGTACAAGAATATGAAAACAAGAGAATTAAATTCTATTTAATAGGAAATAAATACAAATAATAAAGCAGTCAGAATAAATATAAGAAACAATAATAAATAATTATACCTTAACTCTCACAAAGCCTCTCTTTCTGATTTAACTCGCTCTGCTTTTATTGTAGCTAGGAATTGCTGTACTGCTCAGATTCGAAGGTCTAAGGCTTCCTTATAAGAAGGAAAGTTGATAACCCTAACACCTCTCCCACCGACAAATACTTCTGGTCCTTAACCAAAAACCTCTCCAAAAACTTCTGTAACTCAGGCTTTCCCCCTCTCATTAGTTCTGATTGTTCTATAGCTTGCTCTCCCACTGACAAAGCCATTCTCTTTGGCTCTCATTTTTCTGCCAACTCTTTTATAAACGATTTCTGTGCACTTGTCCCTCAATCTTTACCCCCCTCTAACCCTATACTCTCCCTTGTCCTTTCTTCACACAAAGTTCTTAAGATTCTCTGCTCACTAAAGACGAACAAGGCATCTCGTCCTGATAGTATCCCTGCAAGGCTCCATAAGGAGTTTGCATACGAACTGGCTCCCATGCTTTGCCGAATTTTTTGCCTCATTCTGTCAACCAGTATCTATCCTTCATCTCAGAAGCATGCTCTAGATCAATTTGTTCCTAAGAAGTGTGACCAATCTAATCCTTCAAACTACGTTCTATTGCCCTAACCTCCTCTATTGCTAAAGTTTTCGAAACTTTACTCACTGCTCACTTCTTGAAACCGCTTTACTCTAACTTACTTATCTTTGATCACCAGTACGGCTTCTGCAAGGCAAGATCTACTGGTGACCTCCTGCTCTATCTTACTTATGCATTGTCATCTTCTCTGAGGATCTATGTGGAATCCTTTGTTGTTGCCCTTAATATTTCTAAGGCTTTTGACAGAGTCTGGCACAAGGCTCTGTTGGCCTCCCTACCTATGGCTTTACCTCTTCTCTCTGTTCTCTGATTTCCAGTTTTCTTACTGACTGTTTTATATCGGTAGTTGTTGATGGTGCGACATCTAGTCCTTTCTCTGTTACAGATAGTGCTCCTCATGGCTCTGTTCTTTCACCTACTCTCTTCCTTTTCTCCATCAATGATCTGCAATCCCCATCTTTCTCACTTCATGCCTTTTCTGACAATTCTACTCTTAACTTCTCCTCTGCATTTCTTCTCAACCTTCATCTGCTACTCGTAATCAGTCTCGTATTACTCTTTTTCTTCTACTCTCAACTCCAATTTGCAGAGGGCATTTTTGTGGGGCACCCAAAACTTAGTTAAATTTAATACCTCCACGACAGTGTCTGGCTATCTCATTATCTTCTACTTCTCCTCCAGACAGCCCTATGGTCTTCAAAACTAACGATATTTACCCTCTTAATTCTAAATATACAGTATTAGGAATCCATATAGCCTCTAACTTGTCTTGGAGGAACAATATAATCCAGATTTCTAAATCTGCATCCAAAAAATTGGGGGTTCTGTTTAGTATTCATCATTACTTTAACTCTTTACAGTTACTTA
>JAXCGZ010020923.1:27500-47500 GCA_037179515.1 Halocaridina rubra | reverse complement strand
TTGTGCAGTTTTGGTAATCCATACATAATTCCTGGATTGGAGCCTGATGCATATATTGATCTGTACTCCTCATCTGATATGCATGTCTTTTGATATATTTGTTTTAAAAACCTGTTAAGTTTATCCTCCAGTAACAAATTATTTTTCATTATATTTACATTAGTGATTCTCTCAAATGTTGCAGTATCACTCAAAATGTCACCCATTTTATTCAAATAGTCCTCCTTGTTTAAAATAACCACTCCTCTGACTTTATCTGGTTTGCAAATTATGATATTTTTGGATTGTCTAAGTCGCTTGAGTAACATAAAATCAGATTTGTTAAACAAGCTATTTCTTGCATCTGCATTATTTCGGGATTTATTTAAAATATCATTGTGCAGGGCTTTTATATTGGCAGTTACTTCTTCAAAGGTACAGTTTTCTCCAATAGGTTGTGGTTTCAATCTATCTAATAACAACTCAGAAAAGACGGTTAACTCAAGATTAGATCTTTTGGCTGGAAGACAATGATCTAAACCCAAAGAGAGTAACCACTGCTCACGTTTACTAAATGACTTATTAGATAAATTATGAATTACATTATTAGGACATAAACTTTATTTCCATTACAATACAATGGGTATTCGTCAGCCGGGACAAGCCCCAACCCCCCACTGTGGTGTCCAAACACAGCAGTTCCTGCCAGTAAACAGCTTAAACTCTCGGTCTTGGACGGGGACCGATCTTTCGACCTCGTGAATGCGAAGCCAGCGCGTTACCACTGTACTAGCCAGCAGGGATATAAAATGCACCCAAACGATGTAATTTGTACACATGAGTAGTAGAGGTACGGTATTTGAAAGTATCCACATTTTTATGAATAAAATATAGCACATGATTTAGATCTATAAATGATAAAACACTTTTGACATCATTATAAGCTTGCATAAGATAGTCTTTTCTGCATTCAACTTGTTTTCGTTTATATTGTAGCTCGTTTTCGAGAAGATATTGTTGCCACTCCTTGTAAAAATCACGTTTTTCAAGCACTCTTTTATACAATTTAAAGCGCACAAATTTGGGGCACACATTATACAGAAGACACCTCTCAAGAAATATAACGTCTAGTTTTACTTTTTCCCACTTTCTCAAACAACACTCCCATTTTCTAATTTTAATCCATGCTGCTCTCCCATATCGTTGAGTAATTATATCTGATATCCGTTTGTCTCTGGGAAATCTTAGTCTTATAATAAACTGAAGGGCAAGAACGGTCCAAGCAAACATCGTAGAACATATTTAATTAATCTCCTTATAATACATCACAAAACAACGTTTCAAACATCCACTGTGTTCATAATCATGTACCTATGAAAGAGTGAAAAAGAATATATACTTAAGCAGTTACTCTAAATAAACACAATTATAGTTGTAAAAAAAGTAAAATATATATATACAGGACATTCACACAAGTTAATGAAATTTACATATATCTAAATGTATGTAGAATTAAAAAGAAACACTTTCACACTAATAAAATTTATTTTACAAAATTCTGAGAGGGTAACATGAGCCATCTTTGTTTAATTTAGGATTAGATTTTGAAATAAATAATGACTCTGCTATCCTGATTTCATTTTCGCTTTTTCCTCTGTATATAATTTTGAAATTATTTATACTGAAATTGCACTTACAGATATTAGAACAGTGTTCTCGAATGCTTGAGTTTACTGGAGCTGACAATGGTTTTCCAGTACGACAAGATGACCCGTGGTGTTCGTGGTATCTAACCAATACACATTTCTTAGTTGAGCCAACATATGCTAGTTGGCATTTGGGACAGTTAAATTGATAAACTACCATCGAACAAAACGAGTCAGGTAACTTGTCCTTATGGATTACATAATTTTTAAGTTTATGGTTGTTATAAAATAAAATGAATGGTTTAATATGAGGGTAGTATCTGTAAAATATTGTAGTTAATTGCCTTTTTAGGTAATGGTTTAAATTATCATTAAAGTATGGCAATTTTATATACATCTGCATCTTTTTAGGACCCTCTTTAACAAGTTTGGGGCAGAAAATCTTATTAAGAAAATTTCTAAGATGTTTATAAAATATGTTGGGTGGATATCCATTTGCAACAAAGAAACCAAGTAGGAAATCTGTTTCATTGTGAAAATTAATATAAGTGGAAGATAATCTATATGCTCTATATAACAATGTACAAAATGAATTATGTTTAAAATTTTCGTAGCAACAGCTTATGAAATTTACGCCAAGTCCAGAAAATGATGGTTTTCTGTAAATGCTTATATGTAATTTGTTATTTTGTCTCATAATTAGCATATCTAGAAACGAGATTTTCTTATCATTCTCAACCTCCATTGTAAACTTTATTTTATTATGTTTGTCGTTCATATAGTTAAAAAACTTTTGGGCATGTTCTTGTTTTCTAAAGATCACAAACGTATCAGCAACGTATATAATAATAATAATAATAATAATAATAATAATAATAATAATAATAATAATAATAATTAATAATAATAATAATAATAATAATAATAATAATAATAATAATAATAATAATATCTAAGGAGAATTTTTGAAATAGACATCATGAAAGTAATGCAGAGGTATATTAAAACCCAGCAGAGAATTGGATATTCATTACACATCTTTTATAATCTCTTCACATCTGACACGTCATTACATTCTCCAACTCTGTTTCTCTTTACAGCCTGAAAAAGGCTGTTTTATTTTATAATTTTTTGGCCCATCCTGGTGTCACAATCATAATTTTTTATTTTTCCCGCCCAAAATAATTTGCGATGCACTGAATTTGCTATAGGTGAACCGCGATATAGCGAGGGATTACTGTATATATATATATATATATATATATATATATATATATATATATATATATATATATATATATATATATATATATATATATATATATATATATTATATATTATATATTTAATTTATTATATATTAAATATATATATATATATATATATATATATATATATATATATATATATATATATATATATATATATATATATATATATATATTTATTATATATTAAATATATATATATATATATATATATATATATATATATATATATATATATATATATATATATATATATATATATATATATATATATATATATATATATATATTATATATATATATATTATATATTATATGTTATATATATTATATATATATATATATATATATATATTGTGTGTGTGTGTGTGTGTGTGTGTGTGTGTGTGTGTGTGTGTGTGTGTGTGTGTGTGTGTGTGTGTGATTACCTAATTGTGTTTACGGGAAAGAGCCCAAAGCTCGTATCTTCCCGTTTCCTCATCGGTTCCATTTTATACTTAGTCATACTTATCATACCTGTCCTTAAAACTATGGATTGAGATAGCATTATCTACCTCCTCGCTTAGCCAATTCCAATTATCAACTACTCTTACACTGAAAAAGTATTTCCTTACATCCTGCAAAGAAGTTTTCTTACGAAGCTTCAAACTATGACCTCTAGATCTAGAGCCTGCCATATCAAAATATCGATCCCTATCCACTCTATCATAACCATGAAGGAATTTAAAGACTGTCACCATATCCCCCCTCAATCTTCTAGCTTCGAGTGATGGTAAGTCTAATTCCCTAAGCCTCTCATCGTAACTGAGATTGCGTATTTCTGGCACCAGCTTCGTGGCATGTCTTTGAACTTTTTCAAGCTTAGCTATGTGCTTTTTCAAGTGTGGATTCCAAAAGGGGGCTGCATATTCGAGTTTTGGCCTCACATAGGTTCATAAATATTTCTGAACATTTCCTTGTCCATGTGCCTGAAGGCTACCCTTACATTTGATAAGAATGCATATGCTGCCCTTACTAGGCCATTTATATGTATTTCTGTAGACAAATCTGCCAGTATGTTTACTCCTAGATCTCTCTCATTTTCTGTCTCTTGAAGTTGTACTCCAGATTATTTAGATCCTCTTGAAGTTCTCTACCATTGTTCTCGTTTTTTACTTTCTTCACAATCTTTGCATCATCTGCAAACATATTCATGAATGAATTTACAGACTCTGGTAGGTCATTTACATATACAAGGAACAAAAGTGGCCCTAAAGCTGAACCCTGTGGAACTCCGCTACTAACTCATCTCCATTCAGACACTGATTGTCTTACTCTAACCCTCTGTTCCCTTCCTTCTAAGTAAGTTTTTATCCATTCCAAAACATTTCCACCTATTCTAGCCATTGATTGCAGCTTCCTAATAAGTCTCCCATGTGGAACAGTGTCAAACGCTTTCTGGAACTCTAGGAATATGCAATCTGCCCAGCCCTCTCTTTCCTGTAAGATTCGGCTTACCTCACCATAGAATTCTAATAAGTTTGTTACTGTTGATTTACCTTCCCTGAAGCCATGTTGCCTCACAAACAAAAAGTTGAAGGATTCCAAGTGAAGAGAGATATGTTTCCTTAGTAGTTTCTCCATAACTTTGCAAACTATTCTGGTCAGGGAAACTGGTCTATAGTTCAGAGCCATATCCCTCCTTCCCTTTTTGAAGATAGGTATCACATTTGCTTGTTTCCAGCATCTGTGAAGGATTTCCTGTGTGTTAGTACCCTTCGATCTTATAGCCCCCTTAATTCGGAAATCCTGACACGGCTTCAGTAGAGGCCTACCACGATCTCAAATTTAAATCCTCTACCAATAAAATATAATTAATATTACATGCATAGATATACATGCAAATATTTTATAAGGGGGTTTATGAACTGCTAATATGTGAATATTTAAATAAACTCTCCTCACCTTAAATTAAAACTTCCTCATACAGAATAATAAGTTTTCCAACAAACATTCTACCTACGAGTGTTCAATTAAATGAGCTCATTCTGTCCCTCATGCGTAGTTATAAATATTGTTAGAAATAAGTTAAATCTGTACTCATATATCCGGAAAACCCTGATGTCGTAAGCAATCACGGGACTCCGAATCAAACTCGAATATCTTCTGATCCACGTATCTCTATTACAATTTCTACTTGAGTGTCTCGTAACGCCCCACGAGACCAACTAATTACTCATTATTAAACGTATATGCACCATCAATAATCATGGTAAACATGAGTGTCTCGTATCATCTCACGAGTACAACTAATTACTCATTATTAAATGTATATGCGCCGTCAATAATCACGGTAGCAAATGCATTTCATAAATCTCAGCTACCACCGATTTTACACATCCTAAACATGAGTGTTTCATATCATCGCACGAGGACAACTAACTTTTTGTAAGAAAGTCTCACAAAACTCCCATCATTTGTAGGGGTCCTTGGTACTAGGACTAACTTGAGTTAGGACGTGCTTACAACGGTTCTTTGTTTAAACAGGCGACGTAATAAGCGTTATCAAGGAGGTGAAAGGTTTATGGCTAAAATCCATTTGTCTCCTTTCTCCAGGTCTTCTACAGCCAGCCTCCATAATAAACTACACATTATACATAGGAATATACGTGTATACATGATAGAAATGAATAGGTACACATAATAAGTCTAAAATCATACATACATGCACCTATGTTACAATAAACGAAACTATATGCAAAATAGCACTTACATAATGTACGTAGAAATAAACTGTCTTGAAATATATTCACTACAATATATATATATATATATATATATATATATATATATATATATATATATATATATATATATATATATATATATATATATATATATATATATATATATATATATATATATATATATATATATATATATATATATATATATATATATATATATATATATATATATATATATAGCGAGGGATTACTGTATATATATATATATATATATATATATATATATATATATATATATATATATATATATATATATATATATATATATATATATATATATATATATATATATATATATATATATATATATATATATATATATATATATATATATATATATATATATATATGAGAGAGAGAGAGAGAGAGAGAGAGAGAGAGAGAGAGAGGAGAGAGAGAGAGAGAGTCAAAGTCAAAGTCAAAGTCAAAAACTTTATTCCATCAAAAATGGCTATTACATGATAATTAATCTAATTACAAATTACAAATGTAAAATGTCAAAATGAAACAAATGAAATTTGCAAAGCGCATAATCAAAATATTTACACATTAAAATAAGCATACCTACACTTCGTCTACCCAATGGGAGGATAATAATGCGACTAAAATCACTTATTAAGTAGGTGCTTTAAAAGATGAGATTTAAATGAGGGTAATGTTTGGCAGCTTCTTAAGTTTGCGGGTAAAGAGTTCCAAAGTCTCGGGCCCATTACATTTAAGGCTCTTGCCCCAATATCAGTGGAAGTTCTGGGCACGTAAAAAGAATTCTGATATCTGGTGTTGACGTTATTGATACGCACTTGATTAACTGTTGGCAATGAGAAGATCCATTCCGGTAATATTCCATGATTTATTTTAAAAACTAAAAGACAGATATTATATATGAACTTCATGTCCATCCTTAGCCAACCCAATCTCTCAAAGAGGGGAGTCACGTGATCATATTTATGCACCCCCCCTATGGCAACTCTTGCAGCAAAATTCTGGAGCCTTTTCACTCGTAACATCTGGGTCTTAGTCGTGGAACCCCAAACACTCAGACAGTAGTTGAGAATACTTAAAATCAATGTTTGTACTACAATTACCCTACAATCAGGCTCGAATCTTTCATAGACTCTGTTCAAGTAAATAAGGGTCCCGTTCACTTTTTTATGTAGTTCATCGATATGAAAATTAAATGTCATGGTACTGTCCATAATAACTCCTAGATTTTTAACCTTATTAGATGGGAAGAGTGAAACATTGTTGAAATTTATACTGATGTTCTCAGGAATGCGGGACAGGTATTGATTTGATCCAAAAATAACGAATTTAGTTTTATTTTCGTTCAGTAAAAGACCATTACTGTTAAAATAACTTTTGGCACAGTTTAATATATCTTCAGCCCTTTTTAAGATTTCAGGAATTCTATCAATATCACCAGTAAGCATAATCTGGGTGTCATCAGCATACATAACAAGTAGGCAATCTCTTATAAATTGAGGTAAATCATTAACATATATTAGGAAAAGCAGAGGACCCAAAATTGAACCCTGAGGAACGCCAAAACTGATATCTAAAGAAGAAGAGAGAGTCGAGCCCATTCGAACTGATTGAATTCGATCTTTCAGATAATTTTCGAACCAAAATGAGTCAACATAAACTTTGGAAAGTTTTCTCATTAGAATTTGATGGTGTACACTGTCAAATGCTTTAGACAAATCTAACAATAATAAAAGTGATATTTTCTTATTTTCAATATTACTATAAATTTTATCAGTAATTTTAAGTAGGGCCGTCTCGGTCGAAAGTTTAGGCCGAAAACCGTGTTGTTCCTCACATAATAGACAATTTGATTCAAGGAAATTTATTAACTGGGTGGCAACTACCTTCTCAAGTATTTTAGACAGAATGCTGAGAAGAGAGATTGGCCTATAATTTTCAACATTATTGGTATCTCCACTCTTAAAAACGGGGATGATATAGGGATGCTTCCAGAGGTTAGGATAAATGCCTGTAACAATGGATGTATTAACAATGACTAAAATGAAAAATACTGTAACTGGCAATGAGTCAATTAGGAAGCGAAGTTGTATCCCATCGGAACCACAAGAGTTTGTTGGTTTGAGGTTCTTTATGATGTAAGATGAATTTTACCGCTGCCCAACAAGTTGTAGGATGAATTCTGGACTATTCCGTTTGAATTCACCAATTTGTAAGATGACTGGGTTATCTCGCCGCTTGTCACCAAGTTGTGGTAATGTTAATTACTATTTCACCACGTGTCACCAGTTGTCGTAAAGTTACTTCTCACTACATTAATATTAGTACCAGAAGGGTGCAAGGTAAGAATGGACAAGCAGTGGTTCCTTTATCTTAATTTATTCTAGAGTACAACACATCTTTGACGCCTCAATGCTCCCCCCCACCCTATGACTATCACAATCTATATCTATTCGTGCCCCGGGTAAGATTCTAACTAACTGTGTCTGTCCTGGGTGGTTCTTGAAATACCCCCGGGGCAGGGCGTGGCTTGACATCCAATCCTGCCAATGAACTCGAGTGACATCCAGTCCTGCAAATCAACGCCAGGTTCGAAGTGGAGTCCCTCCTATTTCGGGGAGGGGCTATTTCAACAAGCCTATAGAACGGAAAAGTTCCAGGTCAGAGCGTGGCTATTGGGTATCTCTCCAGGGCATGTACATACGTACGGGCCACATGTTTGTGTTTCTTGTGGTTTAGGAAATGGCTAACTTCCTGGCCTTTCCCATCCTCTCCAGGTACTCGATGCCAGATGCTAAGTCTCACGGGTCCGGTCATATATCTCCTTGACACTTTCTACAAACATTGGCCGTACCGCAGAAAACAATTGGGAGAGTATTCTATTTCACCCATGACTTCTAGCCTCCCACGTTTCTCTTCACGGCTTGTGGTGTTTTCGAGGACCGAGGGTCCCTTATCCTTTAGGCCTCTTGGGGATGCATGGCGTCGGGGGTTAGTTCCAGGTACCTAGCCATAAATCTTGGTGGTCCCAAGGGAAAACATGGTCTGCACCCAAAACTCAATAAAAGTGAGGGCATGTAATAAAATATCTGTGCCCTCGACCAACCGTTACCCCTCAAGATTTGTTACAAGTTTCAGATTCTGGCTTCAGCATGACGGACTGGCTTCAGCATGACGGAAGTCATGCGACATCCCTCCCAACCAAAACTGAAATATCTCTTATTTCAGTCGAAGCATGGGCTAATTTTTCGAGAGCTCTTGGACATATCCTAGCTAACATTAGTTTACAATAGAAATGGGGCCGAATTATTTAAGCTATTTTCTAAGAATTCCTAGTTCTATGAACACTAAACAATCTTTAGTACAAACATTCCTATATTTAACAAATAGAATTAACCTTAATCATCAGGATTTCAGTGTGTAACTAATCATTATCAAACACTAATTAAGATCACAAGTTAGTTTAGATCATGACGTTACTGTGTCTACTTCTCTCCTTTTTCAAAAGATTTACAAAAGTTGGTTTGCTACAGTAAAAATATAAATCATGTAGAACATTAGTATGTATGAACATTTAAAATGCGATAGACAATAACATAAATGGTAAATTCCTATCGTTACTATGGGGCATTGATTTGTCTTAAAATTAGGCCTTAAAAAACTACTCCTGAAACAAAATATTGGTTACGATGTGAAAAGTCAGAAAACATTCATCATTCCAATGTGCAATTCCTATTCAGAGACAAACTGATATGAGAACTTAATGAACACAAAGATTAAATCATAATTCAAACAATGATAATGCTAAAGCAAAACACTAATATTATTTAAGCAGAAGACAACTTATTACTATCGGTGCAAATCATACAATTCATCAAAGGCACTTATTCAAAAACTATCTTTAAAGGAGTCTCTGAGTTGTCGCTTAAAATTATCTTAAAACTAGGTAAAACAAATAATAAAAGGGTTGGTCTTGGTGGTTAAAGATGGTGGGGACCTTTTCTTTCCCATTTTTTTCTTTCAGTTCTAAAGCGTGGGTTGTTCTTTCCAACAACTAATAAGGGATTTTAAATACCCTTCTTTCTCTCTTCACTAAAGTTTGGACATGTATAGGGATTTTTTTCTTTCTGTCTGTTTGAATCCCATCAATGCGTGTACGTGGCTTTTTAGAGTGTTTTTTTTTATATTAAAGACTTTTGTTTTCTCTTTCTCTGGGATCTCATCAATTCGTTTACATGGCTTTTTAGAGTGTTTCTAGGATATTAAAGACTTTTGTTTTTTCTTTCCCTTGCTCATGAAATTCTTGCTAGGTGTGATTCCACGGTTTCTCTCTATCTCCTCATTTTTTCACTCCCCCGCCGTCTTCGCTGCAGGCCCAGGTTCGTACACTACCATAAATTATCTTCTTTCTAAGATAGGCAAGACAAAGAGGAAGCGATCGATGCACCTTTCAAATCCCTCCAGCCTGGCTTTCTCGTCCTACCCTCGGCCGATCTTGACTAAGACCACCCTGTAGGAGACCTGCAACGTCAGCGCGATTTCTCTTCAGTACTTCGAAGCAGACCTCGGGATGAAAATTTGAACCTATGTCACTACTACAGTTGTAAGAAAGGTTCCCTATGACTTCAGGGTACCAACAATGGCCATACGTTGGTAATCAAGGCTATACTTTGCCTCCCCTGCAACTGCAAGTGATTGCAATCTCTATTCAATGGGCAACAGGGACTTGTTTGAGAGGACAAAATCTAAAGACTTTTAGAACTTGCAGGTCGGGGCTGCCTAGAAATAGGGTGGTAATGGAAGGTATGTGTCTACACAACTAGATTATTAATCCAAGATACTTAGGACTTAGCTGAGAAACTGCTACATAGCATTACTCTACTATAGACATCAAAAAGAACAATCACTAAATGCTGAGACAAACCACTAAAGAAATATTCTTATTAGCAGTGGCTACAGTAATATCAAGCATAAATTCAGATGAAAAATACAAGTCATCAGGTTACTGCTGATTGCATTACAAAAATAATAATTAGCAACAGGCCATTGAGAGATAGCAACAATAACAGTCATCATAATAACATTACTAATAATCATGATCAAAATAAGAATAATAAAAAATAAAATAAAAATATTAATTCAGGAATATCAATATATATACAATGGAGACTGGCATTCAGAAGTAAGAACAGAGTTCTATACTTATATTTCATAGCAATGCTCATTCTAACACAGTCTCTTTTACTATTCAAATTCCTGCTGTCATAACATATGTATATATACAGAGCATAAGTGGCAACTTGCTGGCTCCACAATTTGTCAATGGGAGTTCTATCTATTCTCTAAACAGTTGCGACATGTGGCAAAAATATTTATGCAAATGGCGGTACTACCGATGTCTTATCAGTATTTATGCAATAACAGCATGCAACAATCTATCGACTGCAATAAAATGTAGGCACAATGATTGCCTAGCTTCGCTGGAAAAAAAAAACAAAAAAAAAAGAATCAATGACGGCAACATTCTTTTAGCATCGGAAGAAGCTCATATCAGTCTAAGAGTAGAGAGAGAGAGAGAGAGAGAGAGAGAGAGAGAGAGAGAGAGAGAGAGAGAGAGAGAGAGAGAGAGAGGGCGACCTTGAAATACGTTGCGGTTTCCACCCACGTGTCAGCTGAGACGGGCCTCCTTCCTTTAAATGTACTGAAAATAAAAAATTGTCGCAGAGTATCTCAAATAATAAAATAATAAATAAACAAATGAAAGTGAACAAACGTCAGCAATGACTATCGATAGAGTTTGACGTTTATTGTCAGAGGGCTATTCTTATTCCCCAATTAAAAAAACAAAAGCAAAAAGAACTTAGTGTACAACTGCAGAACTGTCGAAGCATAAATCCATTCCTTTCTGTTTAATATTGCTAAGGACTTTACTGTAACAGCATACACATCCTTGTCTACAATGACAATCCTTTTCTTGCTATAAATCAGAGGGTTGAGTCGAAGCACACACACTCTGATGAAATTAAAGCAAAAGATTAAAATCATATGTGACAATATCTTTACTACTATCAACAAAAGTACAAATATCTTTTTCTTAACAGACGTCTTATAATGACTTAAGTATCATTAATTTTAACTTTAAAACTCAACATATAAATTCTGAGAATCTTAATTATCTCAATTAGCTCAATTATAATTTTAAATTCATAACAGTAACAGTAATTAACAATAATTATTTCTAGATAATCTTTTCAAAACTCTTTAATTAAGATTTTAAAGATTTCTTCAATACAAAAAACTATATAACAAAAACGGGTATCAAAGAATATAAAAAGTCTATCTCTGTGTATGCAATAATAAAAACAAAAAGTATATTTCATTAGCAACAGTAAAGAATGCATTTTGCTTAAGTTTCATAACCTCGTACGGAGTTGTACAAGAACAATTCAAACATAAAATATATATATTCTTTTACTATCTCGAATTTAACTTATTTAGATTACTGTTCCGGTTTTACGTCACGGACTCCCTTATCAACCAAGGGCTAGGACGGTTGCCTTCTTGCGAAGGACTTGTTTTGGCAAATGTAATCCTTATGCTGAGTGCATGCCTTTGCTAACCTCAGACCGTGACGGGGCGCGAACCCTCGACCTGACGCCTCAGAGTCGGAGACGCTACCGACTGAGCCACGGCGACTACAACTTATTTAGATTACTAAACAACAGAATTTCCTCCAGAACAGGGAGAAGTTCGACATATAACTGTTCTGTCTGTTTGCTTTTACGGGGGTGCGCATGTGGGCGCTGTTTTCTCCCCTGTTCTTTTGGCTTCTGGATCAACTTCTGCTCTCTCAAATACGGGAAACAGCTGTGTAACATTCTTGTTGTCATTTCGTGTCAGCTCTCACTCTTTCTTTATGACCAAGCTGAAATAATTTTGATAAAACATTATCATGGCTAAAACTTGCAAAGTTTTATTTTATCAATCTAACATATCTCTTCAGACAAATAATGTATATACTGCAGCTAGCAAAGAAAATAAAGAATCATTCATAGATTCACGTCCTTTATCATGTAATATCTATCTTGGAATCTCTCTCGGAAATCGAATAATAATCTCATTGGTGGAGTAGGGGACAAAACAAAAATAAAACAAACTTGGCATCTCAACCATATCTGGGCAGGTGGAGAATCACTTTCTCAAAAATATCCCTCACTAGATATTGCAACAGCGCATCACCTCCCATAAAAATACTCTGATATGGCATGCAGAAGAACCTGGCGGAGCAGGGGAACGACCCTCGCAGAGACTCCCCAATCGTGCTTCCTAACAGTGCTTTCCGCGATTTCACCCCCTAGAGCAACCCCCCATTATACCCCCAGTCATTCATACTCATTCTCTGCCTCACTCGCTGCATCACTTTCAAAAAATCATCCCCGTCGGGCAGTGTCGCCAGGGGCAGAGCAGCAATAGGACGAAATGTAAAATTCCCTTTTATTTACAACATGTTGGTTTTCCTTTCCCGGTCTCTCTGAAGGAGAGTAAAGGTGAAATCTCGGTTGGGCCATGCGGTCACATGACTGCCTCACCAGTCCTATGTCCCATTCTAACAAACAAACATTCTACTCCCTTGCGGCTACGTTTGGGTGACACTGCAGAACCTTCCCTATTCTAGGACAGCACAAATTCCTCGAATTTACTCTCACTTTCACCTGCATAGCGTGAAATAAAAAACTCATCTCTAACTAATATCACAAAATTTCTTATTCTTCAAAAAAAGCATGCCACACACGTATCGTAATATTAATTTCCCATCAAAACAACATTAAAAGAACAATCTGTCATTTATGTCTTTCTTTCGCTAAAACATTACTCCCGCGGAGAAAAAACAAACAAAAAAAGAAAGAACCTTGAAAACAGGCGCAATCTTAACACTCGATTTCTTACGCTTTAAGAAATTAATATAACAATGATTTCACGTACATTAAATATCAAAGATCAGTACAATTACTACATATTTATAATAACGAGGTTGGGAGATCGATTGGTCACTTCCGCATTCCTTTCTCGGAAATCACACGTGGTCTAAGTAAAACCTTAAAAGCAGATTCAAGTATATTACTCACTATAATTCTTACACTTAAGAAATTAATATACCGTAATAGTGATTTCACGTGCATTAAATTTGTCAATTAAAAATTGATACATTCGCGTTCTTAAAATTCAATCTAAGCATTAATACAAATAAATGGAACACACTTCCAACGCAATTTCTTTATATTACTCAAATTATAAAAAAAAATGGAGTTTATTACTGCTCATAGCTATTAGTACAAATTATCCATGTTAGTAATGGGTACAGAAATTCTACTTTTATCAACTTATTAGGCGCCACACCCCTCATAGGCGGGTTGGCTGAGTCAAAGCATAACTACAAGATAAAATGGCTGCATCCACCGACCTCAATTTCTATTACTAATTGTCCCATTACTCACTGGATACAGATCACAAGTACTTAGCTATTTTAAGGAGGTGGTCCGGAAGAACTTCATGGCAGAAGGCAAGGAAGGAGGGGGTTCTCCTTCTTCTCTCAAGTAAAATCGACGAATCGCCATCTTCTTGGTCGGATCCGGCAACTTATACTTCTTGTAATGGGCATTTTCACTCAATGCTCTGGTCACACTTCAGCTTACTAAGAAATATCTTAGGAATAGTTCCTTAAAAGTTTCATAATATTCTCTGTTTGACCACTCGTCACTTCTCATCCGCAGACCCAAGTATTTCAGGAAGTCGACCGAGGGAATTTTGGACGGACATTCTAGGTCTTTTACATTTGCGCCGTCGAGGTATAAAGGTGAATTTTTGACTCGAGGCTCCTTTACAACCAGGGCACGGGGTGGGGGCTTGTCCTGCTGCGTTCCCTGTGTCACCACGGGGCTCGGAGCGGCAGGCTGTTCGTCGATGTTTGAGGCGTCGGTTTCTCTGTCGGCGTTGACCAAGTTCCTTCTCGACGGAGCGGCGTCGGCAGAAGTTTGTAGGCACCGCACGTGCTCCTCCAGTTCGAGAATTCTCCGGTGTTTGGCCTCGTCACTTATTTCTTGAATTGGGAGATGTTGGATTTCTGCGTTTGCCATTCTTATTTTCTTTTCTTCGCACTGGTTTCTTCTGATATGAGAGTCTCTTCGTATGTTTTCCAGGCGTGATGATCCGTACTGCGCTGCCACCAAGTTGTAAGATGAATTTTACCGCTGCCCAACAAGTTGTAGGATGAATTCTGGACTATTCCGTTTGAATTCACCAATTTGTAAGATGACTGGGTTATCTCGCCGCTTGTCACCAAGTTGTGGTAATGTTAATTACTATTTCACCACGTGTCACCAGTTGTCATAAAGTTACTTCTCACTACGTTAATATTAGTACCAGAAGGGTGCAAGGTAAGAATGGACAAGCAGTGGTTCCTTTATCTTAATTTATTCTAGAGTACAACACATCTTTGACGCCTCAATGCCCCCCCCCACCCTATGACTATCACAATCTATATCTATTCGTGCCCCGGGTAAGATTCTAACTAACTGTGTCTGCCCTGGGTGGTTCTTGAAATACCCCCAGGGCAGGGCGTGGCTTGACATCCAATCCTGCCAATGAACTCGAGTGACATCCAGTCCTGCAAATCAACGCCAGGTTCGAAGTGGAGTCCCTCCTATTTCGGGGAGGGGCTATTTCAACAAGCCTATAGAACGGAAAAGTTCCAGGTCAGAGCGTGGCTATTGGGTATCTCTCCAGGGCATGTACATACGTACGGGCCACATGTTTGTGTTTCTTGTGGTTTAGGAAATGGCTAACTTCCTGGCCTTTCCCATCCTCTCCAGGTACTCGATGCCAGATGCTAAGTCTCACGGGTCCGGTCATATATCTCCTTGACACTTTCTACAAACATTGGCCGTACCGCAGAAAACAATTGGGAGAGTATTCTATTTCACCCTTGACTTCTAGCCTCCCACGTTTCTCTTCACGGCTTGTGGTGTTTTCGAGGACCGAGGGTCCCTTATCCTTTAGGCCTCTTGGGGGTGCATGGCGTCGGGGGTTAGTTCCAGGTACCTAGCCATAAATCCTGGTGGTCCCAAGGGAAAACATGGTCTGCATCCAAAACTCAATAAAAGTGAGGGCATGTAATAAAATATCTGTGCCCTCGACCAACCGTTACCCCTCAAGATTTGTTACAAGTTTCAGATTCTGGCTTCAGCATGATGGACTGGCTTCAGCATGACGGAAGTCATGCGACAATGATAAGAATAAGTGTGACTAAATCGATTGGGTGCGGTCTAAAATTATTGATAATATTTCTTTCAGCTGGAGAATGGCAATTATGTGGTTGATTAATAATCAAGTCATTATTATCTTGGGACTTTTCATATGTGGACTTACCTATTTTAGCAAAATACTTATTAAAATCATTCACTCGCTTTTCCACATTATCACTGAGAAGGTCAAAATTTTCTAAGATTTCCTTATTTGCAGGAATTATTCTTTTTATAACATTCCAAGTTCCTTTGATATTTCCCCTATACTTGGAAAATTCTTCCCTGAAATGATTTTTTTTCTTTTCGGACAACATTGTTTTAGTAAGGTTTCTTTCTCTTCTATACACTCTTTCCATCTCGGAGTTTTATCTATCAGATTTAAATTGCCTTAGGAGGTCATCTCTCCTTTTCATTTGCTCTTTTAACTGAGAGTCAATCCACGGGGCAGGAGGGCGTGTCATGACTTTGGTTGTAAGAGGGGCACATTCATTTAAACATCTCGTAAAAACATCAGTAAAAGTAGAAACTTGATAATTTACACAATCTGTAGTTAGTATTGAATTTAAAATGTTGTATTCATTAAGAAGAGTGTCACAGAAACAATTTTGAGAATAATTCTCAAGAGAGCGGAAAGTTTTAACAATTGGCGGTCTCTTTTCCTTTCTGACATTAACTGTAGCTATTAGAAGCTCATGGTCTCCTACAGGACAAGGTAAGACATCGTGGTGAACTATAAAACTAGGTGTATTGGTAATTATAAGATCAATTAGGCTGGAGGAATTAGCGGTGATACGGGTTGCTTTATTCACAAGCTGATTTAAGTGGAGGGATTGAATTAATTTCCCCATTTTATTATTAGGAAGAAAAAGATTATCATTGAAGTCGCCTATAATAATGAGAGGTTTGCTCCTCAAACAGACAGACCGAAATACCTCGGAGATGTAATCAAAGATGTCGTTGAGTGCATGAGGGTGTCTATATACACATCCCAGGATGAAGGAAGGGAATTTCCCACTCTGAACAGTCAACCAAATGTCTTCGAGATGAGGAGGTCGCTCGACTTCAGGGGTCTTTAATAGGGAGACCGTTAGATGATTTCTTACATACACCCCCACACCCCCACCCCTACCGCCATCAAATCGATAAAAAGAATACTCAGGTATAGCAACAAACCAGACTGCATATTAGATAGGAGCCAAGTTTCACAAACACACATTATATCCACGTTATTTTCTCTGATCATTAGTTCAATATTGTCGAAATTACCCAAAAGTGATTGTGCATTGATGTGTTGTATATTTATGAAATGTTTCAATAAGCCTGTATTACAATGTGATTGCTATATATTTAAGGGACTTAATCTTGTTTTATGGCCATGTTCACGGCAGTGACCACATTTAAGTTTATGGTTAAACCTACAGTGGGAAAGATCATGGTTTATTTCCCCACAGTTTGAACAGGGCTGTTGACGACTGTAGAGCTGCTGCAATTTCTCCCTCGCCCGGGGACGCTGGGGGTAGCGCCGTGGTTGGTCGAGATCGTAAAGACTGCGATTCATCCTCGAGTCTCGTTTCCATCCTCGAATACCAGGTGGGATTTGAAGATTCTTATGACGAAAATCCCGGGTATGACGTCCATCCGAATGCTGTTGAGGATCCCTTCTAGAATGCTGATCGTTGCTACTTTCTTGAGTGACGTTTCTGAATTCACTGTTATGCAGTCGTGTCATATTATTTCTTATTGAGGGGAGCTGGCGATGCCGGTCATAGTTTCTGTTCCTGTATGTGTTATTTTGACTGTCGTTATTGGCCGTGACCGGTCGTTGTTGCCGCTGCAATACAGAAGCATATGTAGCAGGTATGGTTTGGTATATGATTTCTTCCCAGTTGTTGCTTAGTTTGAAGAATGGGCATTGCTTAGCAATTATGTTCAATAACCTGATGACGCCAAATCTGTTGAGAGCATCCCCCTTATCATTTACATCATAACACATCCGATCAAAGTCGCGGGTACCAAGCCTGAACTGCAGATTAGTCTTGACAACTGAAACCCCATTGGTCTCACTCCAAGTTGCTAGTTGATTATTGAAATAGTTGATCTTTTCATCGAACTCTTCGACTCTAAGGACAGGTGCTACTTCACATATGTGTATGCTCATCTCCTCGTTCACCTCCTTGAGATCGGTTATGAGAGAACCAAATCTATCAAGGATATCCACAGGCTGAGACCCATTAAGGATGTCTTGAATACCGCAGTATAAGATGCAATATTTAGGAGCCCATCGAAGTTTCTCTGAGACCCAACAATTTATGAGATCTATATAAGCTCCTCTTATAGTTTGAACGGAGAATTGTTGGTTCAAGTCTGACATACGAACAGGGGAGAGGCTTGTGTCACCCAGAAGCAGGCTTCCCTCTGGTAGGGGCCGGGTAGGGGTTACACCCTGCGGTTCCGGTGTCGTCTGCTGTGAGTTGTATGTTCCCTGAAGTAACCCGACTTGTTCTTCCAGTGAAGAGATACGATCATTTAACTTGTTGATTGTGATTGTGAGTTTATCGATAACAGGATCTCTGACATTTATTCTCTCTCTCATTTCTTCAATGTCTCTCATTTCCTCATGAGGAGCTAATTCACACAGAGAGAGGAGAGAGAGAGAGGGAGAGAGAGAGGAGAGAGAGAGAGAGAGAGAGAGAGAGAGAGAGAGGAGAGAGAGAGGGAGAGAGAGAGAGAGAGAGAATGGGTGGTAGAGGACGTTCAGCTTTTCATGGGTAGAGTCCACTCATTTACAAGAAAGAGGACATCGTAGAGAAAGTCAGCAGAAGAGAAGGAAGTACTGGAGGCAGAGGACACCCAATTCACCAACTGGGTAGAACCCACCGAAGTCCAAGCAATTAGGGTGCATTTTTATTCCTCAACCAGTGTTGCCTGTGAGGTTAGTCAATTCCGTGTACTAACGGCCAAGAAGTTAGAAAATAACATTTCGCTTTCAAGCAACGCAACAATAGAACACTCGCAATATTAATATTTCCAAAGAAAACAAATGGCACACACACATACACGCACATGCAGAGGCCTGTAAAAAAAAAAATTTGTTCTGCATTAAATTGAAACATGTAATACCACAGACCCTCTCGGTAATTAAGGCAATTAATTGAAACTCAAGTAACGAATGGTAAACACGGTTTCTTGTTCAACTCGTAATGAGGGAGACAGGTTTACCATCATTTGAAGAGAAAATATTCATTTAGAGAGGCAATTGCTCTCTCTCTCATTCTGTCTATATATATATATATATATATTATATATATATATATATATATATATATATATATATATATATATATATATATATATATATATATATATATATATATATATATATATATATATATATATATATATATATATATATATATATATATATATATATATATATATTCCCCTTAGTCAATTTTCAAGCAAATTACTCAAATTGTATAAATTACATCAGAGTCACTTCCTAATATCTATTACTTTAGCCAGTTATTTTGTAATCGATGTGAATCACATTATACCGCATAATATATATCCTGTAATTCACACGCGAAAATGGGTATAACTTGCAGTCAATAAAGGATTCCTATAAAAAAAAAAACACAACTTCGGCCATTTAAAAAAGCACAGCTCAGGCTAAATTTATTTTTATAGAACCCCGTTTATGAAGGTCATTTACAATATTGAAGGCTGTGTAACAGATTTAAGTACACCGTTACAAATACAATTCGTTCCCTATAAATTAAATCAATATCTCTTTTGAAGGCTTATAGGTACACGAAGCCTAGCAATCCATCTAGCTATCAATCTATCGATCGATCAATCCATCTATGTGCCTCTATATCTACTATACATATGTAAATTGCCTACCTACTGAACAGTTCTCGCTCTATTTACGAATATAATTATAGCAAACTTATATTATATTTCAAACTCATAGGTTGTTACACTCTATTTGAAGCCTGACCTGAGCCTGTACATATCAGTGCGAGCATATCATAACTA
>JAXCGZ010020923.1:0-17500 GCA_037179515.1 Halocaridina rubra | reverse complement strand
GCGATGGAAAAGAGAATGGGAAGATACCTTACGGCGAAGAGAGAGAGTCCTTATTAGAAGTAAGAGAAGCATCCTTAATGAGTCTGGCTGCCCTAAAAAGTGTAAGAAAATGCACCCCAGATGTGTGAGCAGTATTCTAAGACCTTTATATATTTTCAGTAACAGTAAAGAGGAAAAGTAATGAACGAAAATGAAACAAAACCCCCAATTTTTTGGATGAAGATTAGAAATTTGGATTATGTGATTCCTCCAAGACAAGTTAGAGGCTATATGGATTCATAATATGTTAATAGAATTGAATTTAACTAAATTTTTAGTTTCCCACAAAGGTACTCTCTGCAAATCGGAGTTGAGAGCAGAAGAAAAAGTGATACGAGACTGATTGCGAGTAGCAGATGAAGATTGAGAAGAAAAGCCAGAGGAAAAGTGAATGGTAGAATCATCAGCAAATACATGGAGAAGAGAGGAAGATAGGGATTGTAGAAGATCATTGATGAAGAGAAGGAACAGAGTCGGTGAAAGATCAGAGCCCTGTGGATCACCACTGGTAACAGAGAAAGGGCTAGATGTCGCACCATCAACAACTACAGATATAAAACGGTCAGTAAAGAAACTGGAAATCAGAGAACAGAAAGAAGGGGTAAAGCTATAGGCAGGGAGTTTGGCCAACAGAGCCTTGTGCCAGACTCAGTCAAAAACCTTAGGATATCAAGAGCGATGACAAAGGATTCCCCATAGTTCCTCAGAGAAGATGACCATACATGAATAAGATAGGACAGGAGATCACCAGTGGATCTTGCCTTGCGGAAGCCGTACTGGTGATCGGAGATAAGTGAGTTAGATTCAAGGCTTTCAGGAAGTGAGCATTGAGCAAAGTTTCGAAAACTTTAGCAATAGATGAGGTTAGGGCAATTGGTCGGTAGTTTGAAGGAATAGAGCGGTCATCCTTCTTAGGAGCAGGTTGAACTAGAGCATGCTTCCAAGATGAAGGATAAATACTGGTAAACATAATGAGGTGAAAAAGACGGCAAAGCACGGGAGCCAGTTCATCTGCAAACCCCTTAAGGAACCTCAAAGGGCTACCATTGGGACCAGATGCATTGTTCGTCTTTAACGAGCGAAGATCCTTATAAACTTTGCGTGAAGAAAGGATAAGGGAGGGCATAGGGTTAGAGAGGGGTAAAGATTGAGTAACAGGAGTGCTGTAATCGTTTATAAAGAGTTGGAAGAAAAATGAGAGCCAAAGAGAGTGACTTTGTCAGTGGGAGAGAAAGCTATAGAACCATCAGAACGAATGAGAGGGGGAAATTTTGAGTTACAGAAGTTTTTTGAGAGGTTTTTGGCTAAAGACCAGAAGCATTTGTCAGTGGGAGAGGATTTAAAGTCGTCAACTTTCCTTATAAAGGAAGCCTTAGCCCTTTGAATCTGAGCAGTACAGCGATTCCTAGCTACAAAAAAAGTATGAGTTAAATCAGAAGGAGAGGTTTTGTAAGATTGGTATGCCCCATTCCTGGCCTGGATAGCCATGGAGCTGGCACGGTCAAACCAAGGGTTAGAGAGAGAGAAAGTTTTTGTAGAAGAGGGGATGTACACCTCCATTCCCGCGGTCATGATCTCAGCAACTTATAGAGCTACCTGATCAGGATTGCGGGTTCAAAAGCAGTAAAGATCCCAAGGGAAGTTAAAGAGGAAGTTACGCAAATTATCATGTTGGGTATGCTCAAAGTGCCAAAGGCAGCGCTGAGTAGTAGGGATTGGTGGAGGGGAGCGAAAGTGGAAGAGACTGAGATCATAGAGTGGTCAGATTTACCAAGAGGGGAAAGCACAGAATAAGAGTAGCTTGAAGTGTTAGAAGTAAGAAATAGGTCAAGATTATTTGCTGCACGTTCGTGACGATCAGGAAAATGAGTAGAATGTTTGATAATTTGCTCCAGATCGTGAGTAATAGAGAAAGCAAGGGCCTCACATCCTCCCACATCAGTGTGAGTAGAATGAACCCTTTCACTGTGGAGTACATTGAAATCTCCAAAGTAGACAACTTCGGCATGTGGGTGAGAAGATAGCAAGGACTCATGGCGTGAGGACAGATATTCAAAGAAAGACACAAACTCGGTGGAGTTTGGAGAACAGTAGCAGAAGGAAAGGCAAATAGTGGTAGTGGAGAGATAGGCTTTTAGCCAGAGACCATCAAAGTCAGGAGATACAAGGTCCATGAGCCTCGCAACAGGAGTGTAAATGTTGCAGTAGGTACAGACCCCACCTTTGGAATGAAAACGAGTATACAGATTATAGTGAGAGATTCGAAATGAGTCAGTGGAAGTATGTATAGACAGCTGGGTTTCAGATAGGAGGCGGAGGTTAGGGAGGAAAGTACCCAAATGCTGTTCCACAGACGAAAGTTTAGAGTTCAGTCTACGAATGTTAGAGTAGTGAAGAGTGAAAGAAGCAGATCTATTGGGAGGTGCAAGGTTAAGGGCAGAACCATTATTACAACCAGGCGTGTCTGCCCTCAAGCCAATAGTAGAGTTAACACGATCCCTGGAGATTCCTTGCACCCCTCTATGCCGGGTACTGGGGGCCATTAGCTGTGGACCTTCTATAAATAATAACAAATATGAGGAAAAAAAGAGAGAAAAAGAGACAGATGCGGGGAGTGTTTTGACTTGGCAAATGTAATGGAATAGCAAGAGATGTGTAATGAATATGCCAGAATATTCAGTGTAGATGTAGGCATGAGGATAGAACCTTCCTGAAGGAAGACTCAACCCGGAACTGTCTGGACCAGTCCTACTTGTATCCTAATACCTTCAGTCGTAGTCTTTCAATGGGCGGCTGGTGCCATGGCCAACCTACTATCTATATGTATGTATGTGATTACCTAATTGTGATTACCTAATTGTGTTTACGGGAAAGAGCCCAAAGCTCGTATCTTCCCGTCTCCTCATCGGTTCCATTTTAGACTTAGTGATACTTATCGTACCTGTCCTTAAAACTATGGATTGAGATAGCATTAACTACCTCCTCGCTTAGCCAATTCCAATTATCAACTACTCTTACACTGAAAAAGTATTTCCTTACATCCTGCAAAGAAGTTTTCTTACGAACCTTCAAACTATGACCTCTAGTTCTAGAGCCAGCCATATCGAAATATCGATCCCTATCCACTCTATCATAACCATGAAGGAATTTAAAGACTGTCACCATATCCCCCCTTACTCTTCTAGCTTCGAGTGATGGCAAGTCTAATTCCCTCAGCCTCTCATCATAACTGAGATTGCGTATTTCTGGCACCAGTTTCGTGGCATGTCTTTGAACTTTTTCAAGCTTAGCTATGTGCTTTTTCAAGTGCAGATTCCAAAAGGGGGCTGCATATTCGAGTTTTGGCCTCACATAGGTTACATAAATATTTCTGAACATTTCCTTGTCCATGTGCCTGAAGGCTACCCTTACATTTGATAAGAATGCATATGCTGCCCTTACTACGCCATTTATATGTATTTCTGGAGACAAATCTGCCAGTATGTTTACTCCTAGATCTCTCTCATTTTCTGTCTCTTGAAGCTGTACTCCAGCCACCAAGTAGTCAAGCTTGGGCCTTCTTGCACTTGTACCCATTCTCATTACCTTACATTTTGAGGTATTGAATTCCATTAGCCACTTTTCTGACCACTCATGCAGATTATTTAGATCCTCCTGAAGTTCTCTACCATTGTTCTCGTTTTTTACTTTCTTCACAATCTTTGCATCATCTGCAAACATATTCATGAATGAATTTACAGACTCTGGTAGGTCATTTACATATACAAGGAACAAAAGTGGCCCCAAAACTGAACCCTGTGGAACTCCACTACTAACTCTTCTCCATTCAGACACTGAGTGTCTTACTCTAACCCTCTGTTCCCTTCCTTCTAAGTAAGTTTTTATCCATTCCAAAACATTTCCACCTATTCTAGCCATTGAGTGCAGCTTCCTAATAAGTCTCCCATGTGGAACAGTGTCAAACGCTTTCTGGAAGTCTAGGAATATGCAATCTGCCCAGCCCTCTCTTTCCTGTAAGATTTGGCTTACCTCATCATAAAATTCTAATAAGTTTGTTACTGTTGATCTACCTTCTCTGAAGCCATGTTGCCTCACTGACAAAAAGTTGAAGGATTCCAAGTGAAGAGAGATATGTTTCCTTAGTAGTTTCTCCATAACTTTGCAAACTATGCTGGTCAAGGAAACTGGTCTATAGTTCAGAGCCGTATCCCTCCTTCCCTTTTTGAAGATAGGTATCACATTTGCTTGTTTCCAGCATCTTGGAATCTCCCCCGACTCCAGTGACTCCTTAAATATGATACTTAGTGCCACTGATATTGTGTTTGCGCATTTTTTAAGCACATGAGGGGATATGTCATCAGGACCTGTAGCTTTATGAACATCTAAATCCATCAGCGCTTTGCATACCTCTGTGGCTGTAAGGTTGATGTTCTCTAATGCCGGCCCTTGAGCTTCTATCACTGCAATCTGAGGGGGTGGGGTATTTTCTACTGTAAATACTGACTGAAACTCCTTGTTCAATTCTTTGCAGATCTCTTCGTCCGTCTCAGTGATGCTTCCATCCGCTCTCTTTAGCCTTAAAACCTGTTCTTTTACCTTCAGTTTTCCTCTGATAAAGCTGTGGAAAAGCTTGGGATTTTCCTTAGCCTTCCTGGTGATGTCCCTCTCATAATCTCTCTCTGCCTCTCTCCTTTTACTTAGGTAGTCATTTCTTGCTCTTTTGTAGGCTTGCCAGGCATTTATGTTTTTTCTCCTCCTATACCTTTTCCAGCATTTGTCTCTCCACTCCTTAGCTCTTTTACACCCATTATCGACCCATTTCTCTCTGGCATGAATTACACCTACTTTGGTGACAGGTATGCAGCAATCTACTATCTTCCCATATTTCTCACAAAAGATGTCATACATTTCTTGTACAGATTTGTTGTAAAATAAGGTTCTCCAGTCAATAACTGCAAAAAGCTCATTCATTTTGATGTAATCTCCTTTCGGATAGTTCCTCCTCATGTCCTCAGTGCCTCTACTCTCAGGAAGAATATCTTCAATGATATACTCCATCAACAACACACAGTGGTCACTCTTTCCAATTGGTGGTTCATACTCAATATTTTCAATATCCAACACATTATCTGTGAACACTAGATCAAGTAGTGATGGCTCATCCCCACCCCTGGCTCTTGTTGGTTCCATTACATGTTGGTGTAGGAAATTTCCTTGTACGCAATCTAGGAATCTTGCCCCGAATGAGTCCTCACCACTGTGTGGGTCAAGATTTATCCAATCTATCTCTTTATGATTAAAGTCTCCCATAATCAAATCCTACATTTTTTCTCCCGTGCCATGTTAACAACTGAGTTTATGACTTCAATAGTACCTATATGACTTTCCTCATAAATTTCAAGCCTATTTTGGTTCCTTGGTGGGTTGTATACAACAGTTATTATAATGCTCTCTGACCCAGTATTTATGCGAGCAACAAGAAATTCCCTGAACTCACTTTCTATAGCCAAGTTTATTTCTTCAACTTGAATCCTCTCACTTATGAGCAGTGCTATCCCTCCACCAGTCCTCTCAGATCTTTCAACCCTTAGTATTCTGAAGCCCTTAGGAAAAACTGTGACACTGTTTATGTCCTCACTCAACTTAGTCTCTGTAATTGCTACTATATCTGCCTTACTGTTGTGAATCCTATCTTTTAATTCTACTGCCTTACCAGCTAATCCATCAGCATTTGTGTATAACAATCTTAATGAGGCCCCATCCCCTGATCTTCTGTCATTATCTTCTTTATCTCCCCTTTGTCTGGAAGTATTCTGTAACGAAAATTTTTCTTCTCTTCTTCATTTCTCTTATCATTTAACCTTCTTGCCTCTTGCAACAAGTTTTTGATCTTTCCCATCTCTTCCTGTGTTCTGTACCGTCTAATGAACACTTCTTTGCATTCTTGAAGGTCTTTTAGACTTTTTTTTCTCAACAATATTTCCCTACATGTTTCCCCTCTCTCAAAGGTTACTTTTGTTGGTCTCGGCTTTTCTTCCCTCGAATATTTACCTAGTTGGTGTATGTTTACAATATCCTCAGGACCACATACTACTCCAAGCTTTCTTATCAGGTCTACAACCCTAGCTTTATTTTCTTCAAGTCTCCCCTGCCATGTTGGCTCCCGGGATTCACCTATGCCTGAGATTACCACTGTCTTCTCCTTATCAAGTGCCTGTCTGATGAGTGGGTTTGCCCTTTCCATCACAACGTCTTTCATTTTTTCGATTACTGTCTCTTTATAGTCAACTGTTTGTATGTTTTCCAGTGCCACCACCTTTACAGCCTCTTTTACTGCCACATTCCCCATTAGTGCATCAGCAAAGGACGTTTTCATGGCATCATTTTCCATATTCAGCTCCTGGAACTCTTTTCTGAACTGTTCAATGTTTTCCTTAATCTGGACATTCCAAGCAGCAATCTCGTCTCTCTCAGAAGAGAGCAGTGAACTAACATCTAATTCCTTTAGGTTGTCATTCAGCTGTTTGTTTTTATCTTCTTGTTTAGAAATTCTAGATTCTAGTTGACTCTTTTCCCCTTCCAGCTTCTTTATTTTTTTTTCTAGTGTGTGTGTGTGTGTGCGTGTGCGCGTGCGTGCTTGCGTGTGAGTGTGTGTGAGCTACAAACACATACATAATATTTTAAAGCATATTAACAAATTATTATTATTATTATTATATATATATATATATATATATATATATATATATATATATATATATATATATATATATATATATATATATATAAGTAAATACGATATGAATGAATAAATAAATTATTAAGAAACAAAAATATTCATACTCTCACAATAGCAAAATACAATAGATGGAAGCAAAGGCTAGCAAACAACCCCTCATGACGAAGACTTCTTCTTCCTCCTTAATTACGCACAAAGAATTTGAGAGAAAAATGAAGATATTTACTTTTCTTCGTCAAATGTAAAAGCTTCTTGCAATGCAGCAACATGTGAGGAAGAGTGAAATAAAATTAGTACATATGAATGTTTTCTGACTCTACTTCAAAGCGCTCGAAATGAGACAACCTCTGCCAAGGAAAATTATTTTTTTGATGAGAACAAAGTTGAGTGAATACAGATAATGAAGATTCTCATATTTAGCACATATTTCGTAAATGTATTGAGCAGAAGGAGGATTTGAATCTACCCTTCTTGATTTCCCAAAAAGTTTAGGTGGGGGGTTTCTATGATGAAGTTTCATGACATTTTGTGAGGTTAACAATTCTTGAGGGAACTTTTAATCCTAAGCTATTCTTTTCCCTGCTCTTCAGAATCAAAATGGAACATGCGGACGAGAAATCCAATGTAGTACACTTGGAAGGAGATTCTCAGCAGAGTGTCAATGAGGAAGGGCAGTTTGCCCCCCTTCATGCATAAAAGACGTAAACAGAAGCAATGAATATATAAAAAATTAAAAAGTATAAAATATTTTCAATTCTACAAAATGCTCTCTCACTTTTGAGTTTCATGCTTTCCTTTACAAAAAAATAACGGAAATTCTAAGCTTGATGACTCTTACATTTTCATGAACTTTTATTTGTTATATCCATTACATAATTTAACGTGTTTTTCTTCCTTAAAAAAAGCAGGCTGGCCTTCTATATTGCTGTTTTTCTGAGTATCGTCTTTTATGTTTGTGTTCCATATTGGATATTTCGGCCGCATGTTCCCTTCTGATTCTGCAGGGTGGCCAAAGAATAGTTTGGTATTAAAAGCTTCCTCAAACGTTGATGTGTCATCCCCGCGAAACGTCTTTAAAGTCATTCATGAATTCCCCAACATTCCAGGATATAAAGAGGGATATATCAAAGTCCTCCTCCTGCTTAAAATAAATGCGGAATGCGTGTAAGATGTGAGAGTCCTCATTTTATCTCTATTTGCACAGCTTTGTCCCAATTAAACATTTCATTTTCCTTGACAGATGTTCAGTCTCATTTCGAGAACTGAGAAGAAAAGTCGGATGATATCATTTTATACTAATTTTATCTTACTCGTACTCACGCGTTGCTAACGTATGAAGCTTTTGCATTTTGTAGAATTTTAGTCCTACACAAAGTGCATCATTTTTCGTTTTTATATTCTACTTTCCTAAATAAAAATCTTATTGCATATCCTTAGCTTAATGGCTTTAGGTGGATACTGTAAAGTCTGTATATATGTATATATATATATATATATATATATATATATATATATATATATATATATATATATATATATATATATATATATATATATATATATATATATATATATATATATATATATATATATATATATATATATATATATATATATATATATATATATATATATATATATATATATATATATATATATATATATATATATATATATATATATATATATATATATATATATATATATATATATATATATATATATATATATATATATATATATATATATATATATATATACATATATATATATATATATATATACATATATAATATATATATATATATATATATACATATATAATATATATATATATATATATAATATATATATATATATATATATATATATATATATATATATATATATATATATATATATATATATATATATATATATATATATATATATATATATATATATATATATATATATATATATATATATATATATATATATATATATATATATATATATATATATATATATATATATATATATATATATATATATATATATATATATATATATATATATATATATATATATATATATATATATATATATATATATATATATATATATATATATATATATATATATATAATATATATATATATATATAATATATATATATATAATATATATATATATATATATATATATATATATATATATATATATATATATATATATATTCATATATACAAACCTGAATAAAGACGCTCCGACATACTGAAAAATATTATTACAAAAACATATAAAGGACCCAGTGGAATAAAACCTCGAGAAAACATATAACGTATTATCACCACCTGCATTTGCTTCTTAACCTCAAAATCATCACCCAGAGACATCTGAAATATAACAGAGAATATTGTCCATGATACTGTCTCCAGACTGAAGCGCTATTTGCTGTTATAAATATAATATATGAACACATAATTTTGTACTGAATATCCAATCTGTTGTCTTGCATGAAACTACTCAACCTATAGTGTTCTTTTTCCTGAAAGGTTGCATAAAAGCTTTAGCTATATACATGCATATACACATTGCCTCATTCTCCTTGTAAGGGGAGTGGCCGAGCCAAGAAACGCGCAGTCACCACGATCCACACATACCTCAACCACTCCTCTTAGCTCCTTGGGAATAAAGGGTTGCCATGACGTGGAGGTTATAGCTATTCCACCGTAAGCCACCACTGACGTGGAGGTTTTGGACCTCCACTTGAACTCACACTTTGTAAGATGACTGGGCTACCTCACCGCTTGTCACCACTGACGTAGTGCTTTTATTATTATCTCACCGAGCGTCACACCTGACATATTGGTTTTGTTTATCCCATCTAATGACACCACTGACGTAGGGCTTTTCCTCCTACGTATATTTACTTTAATTATTATGGTAGCGTGGTTTATAAATATTAGTACCTGATGGGTACAAGGTAAGAATGGACAAGCAGTAGTTCCTTTACTTATATTTATTCTAGAGTACAACACATCCGACGCCTCAATGCCTCAATGCCCCCACCCTATGACTATCACAATCTATGATCTATTCGTGCCCCTGGCAAGCTTCTAACTAACTGTCCCTGCCCTGGGTGGCTCTTTAAATACCCCCAGGGGCAGGGCGTGGCTTAACATCCAATTCTCCAATGAAATCAGTCAGATCTAGTCCTAGCAAATCAACGCCAGGTTCAAAGTGGAATCCCTCCTACTTCCGGGGAGGAGTTATTGGGCATCTCTGCAGGGTATGTACCTGCGTACGAAACACTTGCTTATATTCCTTGCGGTTTAGGAAATGGCTAACTTCCTGGCCTTTCTTGCCCTTCTCGATGCCAGGTCCTAAGTCTCACGGTTCCGGTCATATATTTCCTTGGCACTTTCTACAAACATTGTAATAAAATATCCGTGCCCTCGACCAACCGTTTCCGCTCAAGATCTGTTACAAGTTTCAGATTCTGGCTTCAGCATGGCGGAAGTCATACGACATCCCTCCCAACCAAAACTGAAATATCTCTTATTTCAGTCGAAGCATGGGCTAATTTTCCGGGAGCTCTTGGACATATCCTAGCTAACATTAGTTTACAATAGAAATGGGGCCGAATTATTTAAGCTATTTTCTAAGAATCCCTATACAAATTACACAAACATAACATATAGAGAGTACCTTTACAGACAACTAGAGCATGCAGGGTCTATGTCCTTGTTGGAAATCTGAAATACAAACATATTCTTATATTTAAACAACATAATTCCAGTGTGAAACTAATATTAAACATTAATTAAGATCAAAAAGTCAGTTTAAATCAAAACATTAATTCATCTACTTCTCTCGTTTCTTTAAAAGACAAAATTGAGTTAATTACAGTAGGATTATGACTCATTTAGAACATTAGCAAACAATTAAGTAGAGTATTAGCATGTATAAACAGGTAAAATGCAATAGACTATATCATCAACAGTAATTTCTATAAGAGACCCTACCGTCATAAGTTCTATTCCTATCATTATTAGGGGCATTGATTTGTCTTAAAATTAAGCCTTAAAAACTACTCCTGGAACAAAACATGTTTTACTTTCATATTATATTACTATTCAGAGACCAATGGATAGGACGACTTTTACTTTCTCTGTCTAGGACGACTTTCGTTCTCTCTGTCTAGGACGACTTTCGTTCTCTCTGTCTAGGACGACTTTTACTTTCTCTGTCTAGGACGACTTTTACTTTCTCTGTCTAGGACGACTTTCGTTTTCTCTGTCTCTTGCTCATGAATTCTTGCTAGGTGCGATTCCCCGGTTTCCCTCGGGGATTCTTTCGCCTTCACTCCCCCGCCGTCCTCGCTGCAGGCCCAGGTTTGTTGCCATATCTCCGTTACTCGGTTAGGCAGAGCAAAAAGGACAAGGACTGGGCCCCATCCCGCGAATCCTTCCAGCCCGGCTTTCTCGTCCCGCGGGACACAAGTGGAAAGTCCGCTCACCCTCAAGGGTGAACATCCACCAAAAAAGCCCTCGGCCGATCTTGACTAAGACCACCACACAGGAGACCTGCAACGTCACAGCGTTACTCTTCCTGTACGGTCCTCTCACACGTACCTTCGAAGTAGAACGCGGGATGAAAGTTTGAACCTATGTCACTACTACAGTTGTAAGAAAGGTTCCCTATGACTTCAGGGTACCAACAATGGCCATACGTTGGTAATCGAGGCTATACTTTGCCTCCCCTGCAACTGCAAGTGATTGCAATCTCTATTCAATGGGCATTAGGGACTTGTCTGACGGACAAAATCTAAAGACTTTTAGAACTTGCAGGTCGGGGCTGCCTAGGAATAGGGTGGTAATGGAAGGTATGTGTCTACACAACTAGATTATTATTCCAAGATACTTAGGACTTAGCAACTGCTACATAGCATTACTCTACTATAAATGTCAAAAAGAATAATCATTAAATGCTGAGAAAAGCCACTAAAGAAACATTCTTATTAGCGGTGGCTACAGTAACATCAAGTATGAATTCAGATAAAAGATACAAATCATCAAGTTACTGCTGAATTCCTTTCAAAAATAATAATTAGCAACAGGCCATTGAGAGATAGCAACAATATCAGTCAACATAATAACATTACTAATAATCATGATCTAAAAATAAGAATAATAAACAATAAAAATAAATATACTAAATCAGAAATATCAATATATATACAATGGAGACTGGCATTCAGAAGTAAGAACAGAGTTCTATACTTATATTTCATAGTGATGCTTATTCTAACACAGTCTCCTTTAATATTCAAATTCCTGCTGTCATAATCAATGTATATATATATATAGCATAAGTGGCAACTTGCTGGCTCCACAATTTGTCAATGGGAGTTCTATCTATCCTCTAAACAGTTGCGACATGTGGCAAAAATATTTATGCAAATGGCGGTACTACCGATGTCTTATCAGTATTTATGCAATAACAGCATGCAACAATCTATCAACTGAAATAAAATGTAGGCTCAATTATCGCCTCGCTTCGCTGGAAAAAAACACACAAAAAAACTCAAAGACAGCAACGTTCTTTTAGCAGCTGGAGAGGCCTCTGTCAGTTTCAGAGTCGAGTGAAAGGTAGGAGAGAGAGAGAGAGAGAGAGAGAGAGAGAGAGAGAGAGAGAGAGAGAGAGAGAGAGAGAGAGAGAGAGAGAGAGAGAGACCGTGAAATACGTTGCGGTTTTCACTCACAAGTCAGCTGAGATGGGCCTCTGTCTTTTACTTGTACTGAAAATAAAAAAAATTGTCGCAGAGTATCTCTAATAATAAAATAAATAAACAAATGAACGTGAACAAACGTTAGCAATGACTATCGATAGAGTCTTACGTTTATTGTCAGAGGCTATTCTTATTTCCTCATTAACAAAACAAAAGCAAAAAAAACTTAGTGTACAACTGCAGAACTGTCGAAGCATAAATCCATTCCTCTCTGTTTAATCTTGATAAGGACTTTACTGTAACAGCATACACATCCTTGTCTATAATGCCAATCTCTCTCTTTTCATGCTATAAATCACTGATGAAATTAAAACAAAAAAAAATAAAATCATATGTGACAGTATCCCTACTATTATCAACAAAAGTACAAATATCCTTCTCTTAACAACTTCTTAAAAAGGACTTAAGTGTCATTAATTTTAACTTTAAAACTCAGCAAATAATCTCTAATAATCTCAATTATCTTTAATTAGCCCGATTGTAATCTAAAATTCATGAAAATGCTAGGGATTAACCATGGTTATCTCTAGATAATCTTTTCAGAATCCTTTAAGTAAGATTTTAAAGATTTCTTCAATACAAAAAGAACTATAACAAAAACGGGTATCTAAGAATATAAAAAGTCTATCTCTGTGTATGCAATAATAAAAACAAAAAGTATATCTCATTATCAACAGTAAGGAATACATTTTGCTTAAACTTCCAAATCTCGCACGGATAAGTCTCGTTCTTTGGTAATTGTAGGGGATTCACTATGCAGATATGTAGACAGGAAACTCAGGCATAGAGTTAGAGGAAAATATTTTTTCCCTGGAGCAGGTATGAAGAAGGTGGGTGAGTCAATAAATAGCTGGATTGAGAAAAAAGATGTTGTTTGTTTGATAGCTGGGGGAAATGACGTGCAGGATGGTAGAAGTGAAGAGCTGATTAGGTTGTATAGACAAGCCCTGGATAAGATTAGGAAAAGAGGTGCAGTTCCTGTGATGTGTGGTATTCTCCCTAGGCTTAGCCAAAGTTCAGAGTGGTGGTCTCGAGCTATAGGAGTAAATGCTAGGATGAAAGTCTTCTGTCGGGAGAATAATATAGGTTTTATAGACGGGTGGGATCACTTCACTAGTCGTAAGCATATGTATGCAAGGGATGGAGTGCATCTTTCTAATTCAGGTGTCTCGGTATTGGCTGGTATGATAGACAGAGAGGTAGGGGGGTTTTGTTAGATACAAATAATGAAATGATTAATACTTGTGCAGAGAAATTAGTCAGTAAGGGTTCAGTAAATAGTGGGTCAAATAACTGGGAGTCTAAGGATAAGAACCATTTGTTACATAGAACAAATATTAACAAAAAGAATAGCCACAAGAAGGGTGAAGCTAGAGAAAGTTTAAAAGTATATTATACAAATAGCCGTAGTTTAGGTAACAAGATAGAAGAACTGAGAGCCATAGTATGTAGTGAGAGACCGGATATAATATGCATTAGTGAAAGTTGGATTAAATTAGAAAGCAAACACCTTAAAGCTGAGTACATAATTACAGGATATAAACTTTATAATGCTGATCGTAGTGCAGATAAAAGAGGGGGAGGGGTAATTATGTATATTAAAGATAGCCTCAGAAGCTGCATTAAGTCTGGAATTAAGACAAATCTAAATTCAGAAACCTTATGGGTTGAAATTAAAAATAATATAGAAAGTCTAGTTGTAGGAGTAGTCTACAGACCACCTGATCTAGATAATATAGAGTCGCAAGTTATATACGATGAAATTTCTAAAGTGAGCAGGTCAAATAGAGTTTGCATTGTAGGCGATTTTAATTTTAGACATATTAACTGGGAAACCATAACAGGTGATAGTAGCTCTAAGGAGTTTTTGGAAGTAGTAGAAGACAATTTCCTTTCTCAGCATGTACATGAAGCAACACGGGGGGTGAATACACTAGATTTAGTTCTTAGTAATAGAGAGAATATGGTTACAAATTTAGAAGTTGGTGAAAAATTGGGCAACAGTGACCATGATTCCATTAGATTTAACATAATTTTCAAGGAAACTATAAAGGAAAATAAGAATATTGTTCCAAACTTTAGAGCAGGAGATTTTGAGGGCTTAAAAGCTAAATTATCTAATGAGGTATGGGAAGGGATTTCTGGGGTACAGATGTGGGTAGTTAATCCAGCAGGTCAGGTCGCAGGTAGCGGATTACCCCGAAATTTGGGTACCACATGCCAAGGATTATCACAAGATAAGATCAATACATTAAATTCTCTCACAGGAAAGAACAGCAGCCCGTCAGTTAATATAAATTTGGATGAGGAATATAACAATTTTGTCATGACTCTTAAGAATAGTCAGAGAGACTATATTCCCATGAAACATTGCAGATCAAGAAAAAATGACCCTAAATGGATGAACAATAGAATAAAGAATCTTATAGGTATTAAAAGAGGAATATACAGGAAACTAAAAAGAGGTGAAGAGCAGGTGAGGCAGCAATATATACAGTTAAACAGGGAAGTTAAAAAGATAGTTAGAGAGTCGAAAAGAAAATACGAAGTTCGAATAGCAGGAGAAGCTAAAGAAAATCCTAAAGGGTTTTATCAACATTATCAAACAAAATTTAAGGAAAAAGTCGGACCAATTGAAGTAGCCAATGGCCATATCACAGATGACGATAAAGTGATGTGTACATGTTTAAATGATTATTTCTTATCTGTATTTACAAATGAAAACTTGGAAAATATTCCGGAAGTAGAATCCATTTACAGAGACAGTCCCGATAATATACTTAGTTCAATAAATATTACGAGAGAGGAGGTAATAAAAGAAATAGATAAATTAAAGGCTCATAAATCTCCGGGACCTGATGGAATATATGCTAGAATATTAAAGGAATGCAAGGAAGAGCTTAGTTGTCCTCTAACTGCATTATTTAATAATTCAATAAAATTAGGATCGGTACCCATGGAGTGGAAATTGGCAGATGTGGTACCAATATTTAAAAAAGGAGAACGTGTTAAAAAGAATAATTATAGGCCGGTAAGTTTAACGTCAACAGTGGGTAAGATTCTAGAATCCATAATTGCAAATAAAATAAGGGCACATCTAGAATTACACAGACTGATAAAACTTTCACAACACGGGTTTCTTAAGGGTTTTTCGTGCCTTACAAACTTACTGTCTTTTTATTCAGAAGTTTACGAGGCAGTAGATTGTGGCAAAGAATATGATACAATATATCTAGATTTTAGCAAAGCTTTTGATAGAGTTCCTCACAAAAGATTAGTTAAAAAGCTGGAAGCTCATGGTTTAGGAGGAGCTGTGCTCAGATGGATCAAACAATGGTTAAAAGACAGAAAACAGAGGGTTTGCATAAATGGAGAGAAATCAGAGTGGGGCTCGGTTACAAGCAGGGTACCACAAGGCTCGGTACTGGGTCGTCTATTATTCATCGTATATCTAAATGATCTGGATTCGGATATCAGTAGTAACCTAAGTAAATTCGCAGACGACACTAAAATAGGTAGAACTATAAATGGAAAAGAAGACATTCATGCTATACAGGAAGATCTAAATAGATTATCTGAATGGTCGGACAAATGGCAAATGGAATTTAATGTTGAAAAATGTAAAGTAGTTAAAATGGGTACTATAAAAGACAATACTAGTTATAAGCTAAATAACCATGAAATCATGAGTTCTCAGTGTGAAAGGGATTTGGGAGTTCTTGTGAGTAGTAGTCTTAAGCCAAGAGAGCAATGCACAGCAGTCAGAAATAAAGCAAACAGAATTTTAGGATTTATCTCAAGAAGCGTCAGCAATAGGACGGAAAAAGTTATTTTGCAGCTCTATCTTGCATTAGTTAGGCCCCATTTAGATTATGCTGTGCAATTCTGGTCACCCTATTATAGAATGGAAATTGAATCCTTGGAGAGAGTGCAACGAAGAATGACCAAGATGATACACAATATCAGAAATCTACCATATGAGGACAGATTAAAAAAACTTAATCTACATTCTCTAGAGAGGCGAAGAGTTAGGGGGGATATGATTGAAGTGTATAAATGGTTTAAAGGGATTAACAAGGGAGATATTAATAAAGTTTTAAAAATTCATGATCAAACCAGAACTCGTAATAATGGATTTAAGCTTGATAAATTTAGGTTCAGAAGGGAAATTGGTAAAAATTGGTTTGGTAATAGAGTAGCTGATGCATGGAACAAGCTTCCTAGTAGGATAGTAAATGCCAATACCTTAGACACCTTCAAATGTAGATTAGATAGACATATGACAGAGGTAGGGTGGGTATGAATAGGTTAGTGCTTATTAGAAAAATCATAAAAAGAAAAACAGAATAAATAAGTAGAGTAGAATAGAATAGGTTAGACATGCTGAAAATACAATTCAAAAATGGAGCTGCCTCGTGTGTGCCAGTAGGCATGTTGCAGTGTCCTCTATTCTTATGTTCTTATGTTCTTATAAACAATTCAAACATAAAATATATATTTTCTTTTACTATCTCGAATTTGACTTATATCTGCTCTCTCAAATACGGGATACAGCTGTGTAACATTCTTGTTGTCATTTCGTGTCAGCTCTCACTCTTTCTTTATGACCAAGCCGAAATAATTTTGATAAAACATTATCATGGCTAAAACTCGCAAAGTTTTACTTTATCAATCTAACATATCTCTTTAGACAAATAATGTATATACTGCAGCTAGCAAAGAAAATAAAGAATCATTCATAGATTCACGTCCTTTATCATGTAACATCTATCTTGGAATCTCTCGGAAATCGAATAATAATCTCAATGGCGGAGTAGGGGACAAAACAAAAATAAAACAACCTCGGCATTTCAACCATATCTGGGCAGGTGGAGAATTACCTTCTCATCCATATCCCTCACTAGATATTGCAACAGCGCATCACCTCCCATAAATACACTCTGATA
>JAXCGZ010020922.1:120000-121039 GCA_037179515.1 Halocaridina rubra | reverse complement strand
CGAAGACAATAAGGCCATCAGGAGAAGATGAAAATGAAGAGATAGACCGAAACTATGTTTGAAGGCATTAAATATAACTACATTTTGGGTGCCCCACTCAGATAACTCTCTGCAAATCGGAGCTGAGAGTGGAAGAGAGAGTGATACGAGACTGATCACGAGTTCCAGATGAAGGTTTTGAAGAAAATGCAAAGGAAAAGTGAAGGGTAGAATCGTTGGCAAAGGCGTGGAGAAAAGAGGAGGATGGCGACTGAAGAAGATCGTTGTTGAAGAGAGAGAGAGCAGAGAGAAACATTTGATCAGACATAAAGCTGTAATCATTCGGACACTTTTGTGCATGATTTGGATGATAATTAGAACTCATTATAAAATTTACCCCTTCATTCATAAAGCAGCAAGTAAGGGGTCCTCTACTCTTCATATAATAGCTTACCTATTTTGAATCTCCGTAATGCATGCGTATTTATATATATATATATATATATATATATATATATATATATATATATATATATATATATATATATATATATATATATATATATATATATATATATATATATATATATATATATATATATATATATATATATATATATATATATATATATATATATATATATATATATATATATATATATATATATATATATATATATATATATATATATATATATATACATATATATATATATATATATATATATATATATATATATATATATATATATATATATATATATATATATATATATATATATATATATACATATATATATATATAAATATATATATATATATATATATATATATATATATATATATATATATATATATATATATATATATATATATATTTTTTTTTTTTTTTTTTTTTTTTTTTTTTTTAGAGAGAGAGAGAGAAACGCCATTTTCTTTGGAACAATTTCTAATCAGTCTCTTTACGCATAAACATAAGCATAAGTATGTCATGAAGCCCTTTGATCTTACGTATTTTTATATCAAAGTCTTAAAAGAAAAACTAAAAAATGCTCATCTA
>JAXCGZ010020922.1:107500-112500 GCA_037179515.1 Halocaridina rubra | reverse complement strand
GTGCTCTGGGGTTATACCAAATAACCTTATTCGTTTTATAGCAGATGAATATATTTACCTCTTATGGGGGTCATTTCTGACCGTATCCTAGTATTAAAAACTTTGTTTAGAATTTTCTGTAACACGAAGATCAGGCTTATTATTTATACTCCTTTTCAACTATCAAAAACAATCGTGCTTGCAGGATATCTGACAACCTATAATACACTCTTCAAACATGCAAAAGGAAAATGGAATGACGTAGATTGATTTGAGAAAGTATGTCACCCGCAAAGTCACTTTGTTTAATATGTGTTCCCTGATGCACATCCATAAAAGACAACTATGTTCCCATACTACATGCTCTATACATTATTGATTGCAATGGTATTTTTTTACGTCACAGACTCCCTTTTATACCAAGGGCTAGGATGGTTGCCCACTTGCGAAGGACTTGTTTTGGTAGAGGCAATCGTTGCCCTGAGTGCATGCCCTTTCTAGCCTCAGTCGGTGGAGGGGTGCTAACCCTCGACTTGACGCCTCAGTGTCGCAGACGCAACCGCTTTGCCACGGAGACTACACTATTGATTAAGTAATGCTTCAAAAATCCTAATTTTATTAAAAGATGTGTATTATTTTTCTTCTTCTCTTCATATAATAACTAGATCTATCTGTGCTTCAATATTAGAATGCGACTCAAAATATCCATAATAGAAAGCATTCAGGTATACACGAGTCACAATATCTTGATATATTCACACTTGGTGTGCAGACAAAATGCCGATGGACATAATGTCGACGGACATAATGTCGACGGATATAATGTCAGGTTAGGTTAGGTTAGGTTAGGTTAGGTTAGGTTAGGTTAGGTTAGGTTAGGTTCAGACCTATCATTTTAACCTGTATAATTATGAATGAATGAAAGAGTAAGAAGAATAAATAACTAAATAAAAGTCGTATCCGTCGACATTTTGTCCTACAACCGAAAGGACAAGTCAGAACTTAAATGTCACTTGCGACATTTCCTTTAGTCTATAATATGATAGTCTCCGTGGCAAAATGGTAGCGTCCGCGACTCTGAGGCGGTAGGTCGAGGGTTTGCGCCCCGTCACGGACTGAGGTTAGTAAGGGCATACACCCAGGGTAACGATTACATCTGCCAAAAAAAGTCCTTCGCAAGAAGGCAACCTTCCTAGCCCTTAGTAGAAAAGGGAGTTCGTGACGTAAAACCGAATCCATGCTATCATTCAATGCTGAAATGTGATGATAATTTAAAATGAGGATTTCTTTTAAGAGCTTGAAGTAAAATAATTGACTAAGCTTTTAATACTAACACTTGTTACTACATTCTCATAGTCTCACTAATTTTAATTAAATCACTTGGTAATCATTATTCAGACGCAATTATAGTCTTTGTTATGTAAACACCAAAGGGTGTCATTTTTGGCACTGAGATTCCAATTTTACTCATAGCATACAACACATCTACAGACTTTTAAATAAGATTATCATTTTTTTAAAGCTTAGAGAAATAGTTATCCAGAGAACACTTCTCTCCATATTGCTTGATGCCTCACATCCCTCTATTATATAGTTCCTAACCTCTGTAATTATGGTCCAAAAGAAATTATCTTCATTGTCATATTAATGCCATACCTTATCTAATCTCAAAAGGATGATCTTTTATAACCCAAATATAATGATCTAATGATTAACAGCAAATCTACGGACATTTATTTTTTTTTTCGTTGATTTTGATCATGTCATTAGGAATAAACCAAATACCGGTTGTGAAGCACTTCAAGTAATACTATTCATACCAGTGATCATGTTCCGGGTTTACGTCACGGACTCCCTTTTCAACCAAGGGCTAGGACGGTTGCCTTCTTGCAAAGGACTTGTTTTGGCAGATGTAATCGTTATCCTGAGTGAATGCCCTTGCTAACCTCAAACCGTGGCGGGGCGCGAACCCTCGACCTGCCGCCTCAGAGTCGCGGACGCTACCGGCTGAGCCACGGTGACTACCATACCAGTAATCATGTTACTAGGAATAAACCAAACACCGGTTGTGAAGCACTTCAAGTAATATTATTCATACCAGTTTGTAGCCTTTTTACCAGTGAACATATCGATCAGTGTTACCAGTACCAAAATAATATTAATGTAGAAAGACTAATATTGAAATATGGTAACATTTGTCTTCCTCTTTCAAGCTACTATTAACATGTTAACTATTATCAGTGCTTAAGGGGGGTTTACACGGTCAAACGGTTTGTCGAACGCGGTTCAACAGACAAGTGTTTGAAGTGATGTTCGAATGTGTGAACGGGGTATTTGGTTGTCGAACACGTTTGTCGAACGTGTTCGACAACCAAATATCCCATTCACACGTTCGAACATCACTTCAAACACTTGTCTGTCGAACCGCGTTCGACGAACCGTTTGACAGTGTAAACCCCCCTTTAGAGTAGAAATTACAGGAGTACGCAAAGATTCAAGGTAAATGAAATTGTTCGGTAGATATTAATGGCCGCAAAAATGAAAATATAATGATAGATAAATGTTTTAATACATAGATGGATTAGATATAAGAACATAAGAACATAAGAATAGGGGACACTGCAACATGCCTACTGGCACACACGAGGCAGCTCCATTTTTGAATTGTATTTTCAGCATGTCTAACCTATTCTATTCAACTCTACTTATTTATTCTATTTTTCTTTTTATAATTTTTCTAATAAGCACTAACCTATTCATACCCACCCTACCTCTGTCATATGTCTATCTAATCTACATTTGAAGGTGTCTAAGGTATTGGCATTTACTATCCTACTAGGAAGCCTGTTCCATGCATCAGCTACTCTATTACCAAACCAATTTTTACCAATTTCCCTTCTGAACCTAAATTTATCAAGCTTAAATCCATTATTACGAGTTCTGGTTTGATCATGAATTTTTAAAACTTTATTAATATCTCCCTTGTTAATCCCTTTAAACCATTTATACACTTCAATCATATCCCCCCTAACTCTTCGCCTCTCTAGAGAATGTAGATTAAGTTTTTTTAATCTGTCCTCATATGGTAGATTTCTGATATTGTGTATCATCTTGGTCATTCTTCGCTGCACTCTCTCCAAGGATTCAATTTCCATCCTATAATAGGGTGACCAGAATTGCACAGCATAATCTAAATGGGGCCTAACTAATGCAAGATAGAGCTGCAAAATAACTTTTTCCGTCCTATTGCTAACACTTCTTGAGATAAATCCTAAAATTCTGTTTGCTTTATTTCTGACTGCTATGCATTGTTCTCTTGGCTTAAGATTACTACTCACAAGAACTCCCAAATCCCTTTCACACTGAGAACTCATGATTTCGTGGTTATTTAGCTTATAACTAGTATTGTCTTTTATAGTACCCATTTTAACTACTTTACATTTTTCAACATTAAATTCCATTTGCCATTTGTCCGACCATTCAGATAATCTATTTAGATCTTCCTGTAAAGCATGAATGTCTTCTTTTCCATTTATAATTCTACCTATTTTAGTGTCGTCTGCGAATTTACTTAGGTTACTACTGATATCCGAATCCAGATCATTTAGATATACGACGAATAATAGGGGATCCAGTACCGAGCCTCGTGGTACTCCGCTAGTAACCGAGCCCCACTCCGATTTCTCTCCATTTATGCAAACTCTCTGTTTTCTGTCTTTTAACCATTCTTTGATCCATCTGAGAACAGCTCCTCCTATACCATGAGCTTCCAGCTTTTTAACTAATCTTTTGTGAGGAACTCTATCAAAAGCTTTGCTAAAATCTAGATATATTGTATCATATTCTTTGCCACAATCTACTGCCTCGTAAACTTCTGAATAAAAAGACAGTAAGTTTGTAAGGCACGAAAAACCCTTAAGAAACCCGTGTTGTGAAAGTTTTATCAGTCTGTGTAATTCTAGATGTGCCCTTATTTTATTTGCAATTATGGATTCTAGAATCTTACCCACTGTTGACGTTAAACTTACCGGCCTATAATTATTCTTTTAAACTCGTTCTCCTTTTTTAAATATTGGTACCACATCTGCCAATTTCCACTCCATGGGTACCGATCCTAATTTTATTGAATTATTAAATAATGCAGTTAGTGGACAACTAAGCTCTTCCTTGCATTCCTTTAATATTCTAGCATATATTCCATCAGGTCCCGGAGATTTATGAGCCTTTAATTTATCTATTTCTTTTATTACCTCCTCTCTCGTAATATTTATTGAACTAAGTATATTATCGGGACTGTCTCTGTAAATGGATTCTACTTCCGGAATATTTTCCAAGTTTTCATTGGTAAATACAGATAAGAAATAATCATTTAAACATGTACACATCACTTTATCGTCATCTGTGATATGGCCATTGGCTACTTCAATTGGTCCGACTTTCTCCTTAAACTTTGTTTGATAATGTTGATAAAACCCTTTAGGATTTTCTTTAGCTTCTCCTGCTATTCTAACTTCGTATTTTCTTTTCGACTCTCTAACTATCTTTTTAACTTCCCTGTTTAACTGTATGTATTGCTGCCTCACATGTTCTTCACCTCTTTTTAGTTTCCTGTATATTCCTCTTTTAATACCTATAAGATTCTTTATTCTATTGTTCATCCATTTAGGGTCATTTTTTCTTGATCTGCAATGTTTCATGGGAATATAGTCTCTCTGACTATTCTTAAGAGTCATGACAAAATTGTTATATTCCTCATCCAAATTTATATTAACTGACGGACTGCTGTTCTTTCCTGTGAGAGAATTTAATGTATTGATCTTATCTTGTGATAATCCTTGGCATGTGGTACTCAAATTTCGGGGTAATCCGCTACCTGCGACCTGACCTTCTGGATTAACTACCCACATCTGTACCCCCAGAAATCCCTTCCCATACCTCATTAGATAATTTAGTTTTTAAGCCCTCAAAATCTCCTGCTCTAAAGTTTGGAACAATATTCTTGTTTTCCTTTCTAGTTTCCT
>JAXCGZ010020922.1:95000-97500 GCA_037179515.1 Halocaridina rubra | reverse complement strand
TGATTTGGATGATAATTAGAACTCATTATAAAATTTACCCCTTCATTCATAGAGCTGCGAGTAGGAGGTCCTCTACTCTTCATATAAAAGCTTACCTATTTTGAATCTCCGTAATGCATGCGTATTTATATATATATATATATATATATATATATATATATATATATATATATATATATATATATATATATATATATATATATATATATATATATATATATATATATATATATATATATATATATATATATATATATATATATATATATATATATATACATATATATATATATATATATATATATATATATATATATATATATATATATATATATATATATATATATATATATATATATATATATATATATATATATATATATATATATATATATATATATATATATATATATATATATTTTTTTTTTTTTTTTTTTTTTTTTTTTTGAGAGAGAGAGAGAGAGAGAGAGAGAGAGAGAGAGAGAGAGAGAGAGAGAGAGAGAGAGAGAGAGAGAGAGAGAGAGAGAGGCAAACGCCATTTTCTTTGGAATAATTTCTAATAAGACTCTTTACGCATAAACATAAGCATAAGTATGTCGTGAACTCTTTGGATCGTTGATTGTATTTTCTATAGGTCAAATTGATGTGTATAAATGAAAGCTAAAAACATTTGAAGTAGAATAGTGTGTGTGACACATGGAAATTAGAACGAGAAGATATTTTTTATTCATAATTATTTTTTACCCTAGTCCTTAAAATCACAGAAAATATTATTTGGGTAATTGTTTCATTGCTTATTAAATATAAATAAACGTGTAAGGCATAAAAATTCATGGTAAATTTTATATAATGTCCGGGTGCACAGGAGACTGTCTAATATGTTTATGTTAAGCCTTTAATTACCCTCTACCCCAGCAGTCGTTAATTGAGAAATTAATATTCTAATGAGTTCGTCAAATAAAGCGAAAATACCAATGTACAGGAAATTTTCTAGGAAGAAATTACTGCAAAATTCTTTCCATTAGAAACAAATTAAAGGGTAACCAACTTATTTCCATAAATTTTGTGTTGTGTTTATTAAAGAAATCACTGTTACCAATTCATTATTTTTTTGTTTTTATTCTCATGCAACCGTCTGTAGTAATGCCAAAGAATTAGTAGGATAAACAGAATTGAACTCTCTTTTTCCATAAACATTTCCCTAAAACAAGATTAAAGTGTTTATATTTATATGAATTTAGTTATTCCTACTATCTTTCCCTCTCTGGTTCATATTCTCATTACTTTCCCTTTTCCCTTCCCCTTCCATTACCCTTTCCCTTCCATTACCCTTCCCCTTCCCCTTCCATTACCCTTCCCCTTCCATTACCCTTCCCCTTCCATTACCCTTCCCCTTCCATTACCCTTTCCCTTCCATTACCCTTCCCCTTCCATTACCCTTCCCCTTCCATTACCCTTCCCTTCCATTACCCTTCCCCTTCCATTACCCTTCCCCTTCCATTACCCTTCCCCTTCCATTACCTTTCCCCCCATCCCTTTTTTTTAATAGCAGTTATTCATTGTAAATTAACTGAAATTAAGGTCTAATTGGTACCTCTGACCTTCAACAGATGAAAAATGAAAAGATACTATGATCCCTACTATTCATTTTACATCATTAGAAAAGTAATATTAGTAACTACAGAGTTGCAAAAATTATTTTCCCTATTTAGCTCAGATATTCCCATTTCTCGAAAAAATTAGCACCTTGCTTTAGGCGGAGGGTATTATTCATATTTGAGCAAAACATTTTATAACTACGAGAGTATGATGTGAGTTTTGCTACGTGTTTACACATTTAGAGAGAGTGAGAAAATATATATATATATATATATATATATATATATATATATATATATATATATATGTGTGTGTGTGTGTGTGTGTGTGTGTGTGTGTATGTATAGATATATTTAGATCGATCGATCGATGGATAGATAGACAGATAGATAGATAGACATACTATTATCCACGAAAAACTTTTGTGATCATCTTAAGACTCGAACTCGCGTCGCTATTTACAAAATCATGCCATTATGCCGACTAAGCCACTACTACCGACAAAAAAGAGTCGCAATATCATGACCCAGTCAGACCAGGAAGTACTTTTTCCGTCGGTCATTTATATCAACCTGCTACAGTTGATACGTGGAATTTATGTATATATTCATGCATAAATATACACACACACATGCGCACACAAATGGGATGAGATGGAAAACATGAATACTATTGTAAGTTTATTAATAAATGCAGGTATATAAAATCAGCATAAAAATGTCGTGAATATTAATAGCAGCTTAATCGATGTTGAGACAGAATGTTCATAATTCATTCAACCTCTGATTGTAATAGATGAGATTTTACTTCGTCAAAGAGTGAATATTGATTTGTCATTAAGTCCTAGACAGCAAATACGAATGACTGATATTCATATCAACCCAATGTCATGCGAGTATTT
>JAXCGZ010020922.1:75000-90000 GCA_037179515.1 Halocaridina rubra | reverse complement strand
AGTGAAAAGGCTCCAGAATTTTGCTGCAAGAGTTGCCATAGGGGGGGTGCATAAATATGATCACGTGACTCCCCTCTTTGAGAGATTGGGTTGGCTAAGGATGGACATGAAGTTCATATATAATATCTGTCTTTTAGTTTTTAAAATAAATCATGGAATATTACCGGAATGGCTCTTCTCATTGCCAACAGTTAATCAAGTGCGTATCAATAACGTCAACACCAGATATCAGAATTCTTTTTACGTGCCCAGAACTTCCACTGATATTGGGGCAAGAGCCTTAAATGTAATGGGCCCGAGACTTTGGAACTCTTTACCCGCAAACTTAAGAAGCTGCCAAACATTACCCTCACTTAAATCTCATCTTTTAAATCACCTACTTAATAAGTGATTTTAGTCTCATTATTATCCTCCCATTGGGTAGACGAAGTGTATGTATGCTTATTTTAATGTGTAAATATTTTGATTTTGTGCTTTGCAAATTTCATTTGTTTTATTTTGACATTTTACATTGTAATTTGTAATTAGATTAATTATCATGTAATAGCCATTTTTGATGGAATAAAATTTTTTGACTTTGACTTTGACTTTGACTCTCTCTCTCTCTCTCTCTCTCTCTCTCTCTCTCTCTCTCTCTCTCCTCTCTCTCTCTCTCTCTCTCTCTCTCTCTCTCTCTCTCTCTCTCTCTCTCTCTCTCTCTCTCTCTCTCCTGAAATATAGTCAACCTTCAATATCTGCAGAAAAGTATACTTTTTTCATTGCATATTCTGTTTCTCAAACTCATTTACTAATCTTCCTAAAAAGAACAACTAAAAGTAGACTAAGAGAATCACCCCTTAGGCCGCTTTCACACCAAAGTAGCACGTCACACGTGGTATGCCACATGCAACGTGCCACTTTGGTGTGAAAGCGGCTATAGTCAACCTTAATAAATTATGACCACATGTCACAGTCGAACACTTCCTTCGTGCCGATTTATCTTTTCTTTTCTGTTTTTCTCTGTGCTGTTGTTCCAGCACCAAAGTGAAGAAGATATTGTATGTCTCAGTATTTATATCGAACACTTTTTTAAACGATATTTTTTTTTCATTCACCTGCCTATTTTTTTTTAAATCAATCTGACGAATTTGATGCTTGAGTTGCTTCAGAATTCACATTGTTGGATATATATGAAATGTATTTTCCTAATAAGTTTTTATTTTCAAATCAGAACGATTCTATTGATCAATTATACAGCAAAGAGACAGCTTATTCAGTGACCTATATGTGACGTCACTGGAAGAACAGTGTCTTCAATAGCACTTGATATGAAAAGATATTTCCAAATGGAGAGTGAAGCTGAAAAACAATTTCATTGTGATTTCCTTCTTATGTACATGGAAGGTGGGACAGGCAGGCAATTATGATCGTATATAAAGAAATCCTTACCTAAATGCCATTTGCATTGTGTTGATGGAAGAAAATAAGGATCTTGCCAAAATAAAAATAACTTCAAGGAGGTCTGCTGTTGTACATATTTACATCGTAAGTCACTTAACACATCGTAACCTAATCAGACTCACCCTAACTTTACCTAACCTAACTTTACCTAACTTAGCCATGTATGGGTTCATTTTAAATATTAGGGGTTACTCTTCTTTACAAGATCCAAAATAAAAATTCTTCGTTTGTTTGACGAAGTGCTCTGGGGTTATACCAAATAACCTTATTCGTTTTATAGCAGATGAATATATTTACCTCTTATGGGGGTCATTTCTGACCGTATCCTAGTATTAAAAACTTTCTTTTGAATTTTCTGTAACACGAAGATCAGGCTTATTATTTATACTCCTTTTCAACTATCAAAAACAATCGTGCTTGCAGGATATCTGCCAACCTATAATACTCTCTTCTAACATGCAAAAAGAAAAAGATATGACGTAGATTGATTTGAGAAAATATGTCACCCGCAAAAGTCATTTTGTTCAATATGTGTTCCCTGATGCACATCCATAAAAGACAACTATGTTCCCATACTACATGCTCTATACATTATTGATTGATATGGTATTTTTTTTACGTCACAGACTCCCTTTTCTACCAAGGGCTAGGATGGTTGCCTTCTTGCGAAGGACTTGTTTTGGTAGATGTAATCGTTACCCTGAGTGCATGCCCTTGCTAGCCTCAGTCCGGAGACTATGCTATTGATTGATATGGTAATGCTTCACAAATGCTGATTTTATTTAATGATGTGTATTATTTTTCATCTTCTCTTCATATAATAACTAGATTATCTGGTTAAATGTTACAATGCGACTCCAAATGTTCGTAATATTAAGCATTCAGGTATACACGAGTCACGAAAGCTTCCTGAAACGCCTAACTAACTTTATCGCACTTTTGAATGGCCTTTATCTTCTATGATACTTACATTGTAAAGTTTCAGAAGAGAAGTGTCTTTTGTCCGACGCCATATTGATTGACAACATGAAAAAGTTAAATTGCAAGGCGAAACATGAATGCAGCGAATCACAGCAGGCTATTATTTCGTGCTAATTAAAGTTCACACCTGGATATTTTCATTGTTTGGCCCTTCACTCACACCAAATTAACTCCATTTTACCCGTCCAAGCTCTTCGTCTTCAAAAGAAAAAAAAAGGGGCACATTTGTAGCTATTAAAATTTTGAGGTGGGATATGAAGTCTGCCACTCAGGTTATTATTTTTTGCCAATGAAAGGGCTTATCTGACTATGTTCATAATGTGTTTCTTCCCTCATACCTAATTAATCTCACTCAACCCATCAAAGGCCTGCATTAAAAAAAAAAAAACACACACACAGCGCGCGCTCAGAGGGTTTCAAAGTTGCAGAAGGGACGCCTGTCTCTGCCGAATGCCATGTTTATTATTAAGGTGAAAATTAAACTACCCCTTGACCTTCTTTGAGGTTGGGTCAAAACACAATGAACAAATACGAGATTAGAACAAGATGGGGAAGATAACATATTGCCTCGTAAAAGCGCCCTACAGGTAATGTTTGCTGACGACATATGTCCCACCCAAATGTCATACCGATATCCTAGCGGCGCTGCCACCCACCAATATTATATTTAAGGTGCCCATAAATTATCGTCTATGTCTTTATAGCCATTATCGTCAAACTCTTTTTTTATTTATGTATTATGACAGAATACATCTAGCAAGCTGTACAAAAATACTCATTAATTTATGTTAAATTCAAGATGAGATGAATCACATATCAATAAATTCGTTGCAGTGCAAATATGCTGAGCAACCTGGTTATTAATTCCAGATCGCAAAGTCACACAGTGTAAAAGCTGATTAGTCTGTTTGTATCAAAGCTTAATAACACATGCACACACAAACACACACACAGATATATATATATATATATATATATATATATATATATATATATATATATATATATATATATATATATATATATATATATATATATATATATATATATATATATATATATATATATATATATATATATATATATATATATATATATACAGAACCGCGTCAGATGCGTTTATGAAATCCATTTGTGTGTGTCTAGCTAACTAACAGTATGGTATCCTAGGTTTACACTGTTTAAGAAATCATGATTAAGTTAATTAGTTTAGGCAAGAGAGTTATTAGTTATTCTATTTGTATTGACTTATGTGAAGTGACCACATCAGCCATTCTTCGACTCGTAATTCTAACAAGTCTACCCTCTGAAATTCTCCCTCAGTCACCCAAAAAATTCCTTCCATTAAAGGAGCAAACACTCCTTTCAGCAATTCAACAAACTCTTTCTTCCTTTTTTTTTTTTACCAATTTCGTCAGTCATTTCATGATGAAGTAGCAGCTTTTTATGAGTTCAATTTTTGACATCCACAGGTTGCTTTTAAGAAGAGAAATTAAATCAGAGAGATATCGTAGTCCCCAGAACCTTCAACTTACTCTCTGTTTTTCTCCTTTCCTATTTAATTAGCATGCGATGGCAAGTATTTTTGTTCTCATATTTAGATGACACTACTTCAGTGTATGCATCCCGGTCTGTAGTCAGTTTTTCTTTAGCCCTTCACATATTAGAAAATGGATGTACATTTTCTACAAAAACAAGGGATTTCTTTTCACTTCAGTTTCTCTTATAATGGCTTGGCTACGCCATCAATTTATCAGCTTGTCTATCGAAGCTGAAGTCCATATTTCAGCAACACTGAAACAGGGTAAATGTGCGTGGCAGCCGAATAGTTGTCATGCCACGTACGTGGGTCTAGTCATGCAATTGTTCAACCCATGTGCCAGGTGACTGTGAAGAGAATGTCTCTTTCAAACTTTGATATTACTCAATTTATTTGTTTTACTTTTCACATTATATATGTGAGAGATTAATATGTGTAAATTCAATTAAAATAAGCACATGCACACACACATATACATACACATACGATAAGTATCACTAAGTCTAAAATGGAACCGATCAGGAGACGGGAAGATACGAGCTTTGGGCTCTTTCCCGTAAACACAATTAGGTAATCACAATTAGGTAATCACACATACACACACAAGGAAACACTTTTTCAGTGTAAGAGTAGTTGATAATTGGAATTGGCTAAGCGAGGAGGTAGTTAATGCTATCTCAATCCATAGTTTTAAGGACAGGTATGATAAGTATCACTAAGTATAAAATGGAACCGATCAGGAGACGGGAAGATACGAGCTTTGGGCTCCTTCCCGTAAACACAATTAGGTAATCACAATTAGGTAATCACACATGCACACACACACACACTCACATGAACTCATTGGTCCTTTGTTTTTTTTATATTAAAGGTATTATCTACTTACTAGTCTATAATCGCAATTAGAGATTAACATATTCTACTGTTAATGACTAATTAATGATTTTGTCGGTTCTCTTTGATTGAGGGTATCATTTCTTTTGGATTTGGCCTGACTTACTTTCTTCAAATTTTAACTCCCTCAGCTCTCCTGAGTCCTTTTTGTTTTATTCCCTCTGTCATTGTTATTTTACACTCACTTGTGCTCGAGAAGGGGTCCAATTAGGACCAGACATTCAGCGGGTTTTTTTCTCTGTTGTTTCACTGATGGGTTTCCTTACCATTTAGTGCTGTATGCTAAGAGTTTGTGCTTACTCATATATATATATATATATATATATATATATATATATATATATATATATATATATATATATATATATATATATATATAGAGAGAGAGAGAGAGAGAGAGAGAGAGAGAGAGAGAGAGAGAGAGAGAGAGAGAGAGAGAGAGAGAGAGAGAGAGAGAGAGAGAGTATCTGTGCCATATATAGGTATTTTATAATTAGTTTACATAATTTTATCAATCCTCTCATTATGCAAAATAAAAAGGTTTCCATCAAAAGATGTCTGTATCATCTTGTCTTCTCTCATATATATTTTGTTTTATATCATATACTTGTGCATAAGGTAAAAACAAAACAAAAAAAAGAGTTTTCAACGAGGGATTTTAGTACAAATTGCACTATTAGTTATTTTATGCTTACCATAATCTGCCAAAATTGTTTATTTGAGATACACTTCTCCTCTGTATAATATATTGTCTTCCACGTGCACATAGGATCTAAATAACTTATCCTCTATGAAGTATTCAGCAAGGAATGATTAGCTTTAGTGATAAGAAGGCAAAAACACTGACGAACCCTCAACGTCTGAGAAAGAATAAATGGAGAGTTATTAAATGAGTTCATGAGGCTTCCATGTTTTATGAGGTGTCATGACTTCGTGATTCTAAAATAGAAAATGCCTCGACCTCTAATGTGTTTTAACCTTAAAAAAGAATATTCTTGAAGTCACAATCAAATAGGTTGCACGAATCTTACTCAGTAACTTTATTTACGAATATAAGAAAAAATATATCTATATCACCATAATTGGCATATAAATCACAAATATAGGTGTGGACTCTATCACGAAAGCTATGGATATCTATATTCCCTCATACTTTCCAAAGATATTATATATATATATATATATATATATATATATATATATATATATATATATATATATATATATATATATATATATATATATATATATATATTAATTTTTACTTTTAGTACTTCATCCAAAAGATTTCTTAAAATAAACCTTTAATCAATAAGTTTCTTAAGAAAGTCTTTTAACTAACAATTTGAAATTATTTTCTCGGTACATTAAGCATGCTGGATGCAACTTATTTTGAGATTCTTGCACAAGTTTTCTCATAAAGATTAAAAAGTTTAAATTGGCATTGCTGTTCGAAGGAATTCGTTATTCATTGAATTCACAACATCACATTTGGCCTGTCAATACTAGCCGATTCTGTAATTAACCTATAATTAGGAGAAATCAAATACTCTCAACTGATTATTCTGCAACATAAAATTTGGTTATTTCATTATTCATTGTCAAATAACCTTGGTGGCAATTTACACTAAAAATCTATGTCGAAGGTCAAATATTTTTTACATAAATCATTTTTTACCTTCTATTTATACATTTGGACTTACTTTGACATGTGCTTCAATTACTACTTCTGCTACTACTACTACTACTACTACTACTATTACTACTACTAATACTAGTACTACTATTACTACTGATACTGCTGCTGCTGCTGTTGCTAATACCACTACTGCCACAAATAATAATAATAATAATAATAATAATAATAATAATAATAATAATAATAATAATAATAATAATAATAATAATAATAATAATAATGATAATAATAATGATAATAATAATAATAATAATAATAATAATAATAATAATAATAATAATAATAATAATAATAATAATAATAATAATAATAATAATAATAATAATAATAATAATAATAATAATAATAATAATAATAATAATAACAATAATAATATAATAAAAACAAAAGTAATAATAAAAAAATATTAATAACATTAATAATAAAAACAATAATAATAATAATAATAATAATAATAATAATAATAATAATAATAATAATAATAATAATAATAATAATAATAATAATAATAATAACAATAATAATAATAATAATAATAATAATAATAATAATAATAATAATAATAATAATAATGATAATAATAATAATAATAATAATAGTAATAATAATAATGATAATAATAATAATAATAATAATAATAATAATAATAATAATAATAATAATAATAATAATAATAATAATAATAATAATAATAATAATAATATAATAACAAAAGTAATAATAATTAAAATATTAATAACAATAATAATAAAAACAGTAATAATAATAATAATAATAATAATAATAATAATAATAATAATAATAATAATAATAATAATAATAATAATAATAATAATAATAATAATAATAATAATAATATTTTCCCACATAAAAGTGGGAAAAGATGTAGACAAAGAAGAAGAATTAATAATAATGTTTGGTTTCTCTTTTACGTCACGAACTCCCTTTTCAACTAAGGACTACGACGGTTGCCTTCTTGCGAAGGACTTGTTTTGGCAGATGTAATCGTTACCCTGAGTGCATGCCCTTACTAACCTTAGTCCGTGACGGGGCGCGAACCCTCGACCTGCCGCCTCAGAGTAGCGGACGCTACCATTTTGCCACGGAGACTACAATTAGTTCAATTACATGTCTACTTATAAGTTACTTTTACTTTTAGAAGAATAACCATTGTACAAAAATGGAAATAAATATTTGTTTTTTGTTTTATTTATGTGATTTTCCCTCCTATCCCTTACTATCGTATCTCCCATTCTTTTTCAGTGATGACATCTTGAATAGGGCTATGAGAGTTCACTCGATGCCTTCGCAATAAGGATATCGAAAGGATTTGAATATGTGCCTTACAAACTGAATCAATGGCCATTTCGCAGGGGCAAACAATGGACATATCCTGGGTATTCTACAAAATATCCCAAACTTCAGCCATACCAAAATAAACAGCAAAGAGCTTATGAAACAATCCCCTCTCCGCGAGACTACAGAAAGAGACACAATACAAACCTCTCTTATCGCCGTCCACGCACAAGAGACTTCTCTTGGAGAGATGGCTCTTACAACCCTAGACACTCACCTAGGCATTCAAACTTTGGGAAGGCCCGATCATACCATGGCACGTACTCAAATCAGCGTTACCCATCCAACGGCAGGTACAGACACCAGGATTCATGGGCTAACCCCAGAACACACTATATATATATATATATATATATATATATATATATATATATATATATATATATATATATATATATATATATATATATATATATATATATATATATATATATATATATATATATATATATATATAGTTTATTGACAAAATATTACAAAAGTATTACAAAAATATATTAAATTTTTTCTTTTTGCACAAAATAGCATAAGTAATAGAAACAATATTTTGTCCATCAAAAAAATCTTAGCCTAAAGAACAATACAAATATTCTCACAAACTTACCAACAAAAGTAAATAATCATATTTATCTTAATGCCTAATTCTGAAATACAGTTAGAAGAATAGACTACATCCAAATATTACAAATTACCCTATACATACTAAAAAATCAATGCTTTCCTCATTACAAGGTTGAATCTCTTCCTTATCTGTACAACTTTAGTACTTCATAAATATACTGACACAACTCGGTAATATGAAGCTCTTCATTCAAAAGTGATTGCACACTCAGATAGTTTAACATATATTTTTGTCTCACTGGTTGGGAGAAAGGACACTCAATTAGCACATGTTCTTCACTCTGAACGGCCATTTGATCACAAGCACATACTCTCATTTCTCTTGGTGTTCTGCTCCACCTTCCAGTCTCTACACGCAACTCATGGGACATTACTCTTAACCTTGTGAATGCCACTCACAAATAATCTGGTACAAACTCTTTGCTACTATACACTTTATGTACTGTCAACTGACTATTTAAAATTTGTCTATATGTAAGATATTTTGTGGCACCTTGGGGTTTATTATATTTGTTGACAGAACAGTCCATTCAGATATCCACTCTTCCCAGAAGAGGCTCTGTACATAATATCTCCATTATTCTTTTTCTCTCCATTTGAGTCTTTTCGGTTTCTTTCATATATGAAAAAAATCATATTTTTATTCATTTCTCTGTGAGAGATCACAGACAGTGTTCAAGATATTGCAATTTTTTTTTTTATACTTTTGTTGCCAAAACATTTCTCATCGTGATGAACTTAGTTCAAGCAATAGCTTAAAAAGAGGTAATTCAGTCATATGATATACTGCTCATGTTTTTACAATGTAAGTTTAGCTAGGCATTCCAAGTCATTTCTCTGCATTGATATATATGAAATCACTTATTTCTTAGGCCAGATTTCTTAAACAGTGTAAATCTAGGATACCATATTGTTAGTTAGCTAGACACACACAAATAAATTTCATAAACGCATCTGACGCGGTTCTGTATATGGCTAGGATCCCACGTGCAGGATCCTAGCCATACAGAGAACCGCGTCAGATGCGTTTTTTAAATCCATTTGTGTGTCTAGCTAACTGACAACATGGTATCCTAGGTTTACACTGTTTAAGAAATCGGGCCTTATCATGTATTCAAAAGCAATTTTCATTTTCAAAATAATAAATAAGGTTGTTCTCAGGCCTCGAAAAATCATCATTTTGGAATTGTATATCTTAGGAGAGAATGGTCAAATATTTTTCTTAATGCTAGTATTTTTTTAAGTTTACGCCATTCCATGAGATATAAAACTACTGGTAGCTTATATCACCGAATTTTCACAATCTAAACTTTTTCAGAAGCATAAACGTATATATATTATCTCACTGACAATTCACATAACTGTCGATACACTAAACCCCACGAAGCTGGGCTAATTTTGCTACCCCGACCAATTGCAAACTCTTGTACCTCCAGTAATTGTTTTTCATCGACATAACATTACTGAGTTTCTAGCGGCTGCCACAAGCCATAATTTTCACTTTCTCACTTTCTGTTCGAAGGGTTACCATATAGCAGCGATTAAGCCATAAACGAAATTATTCGAATGGATGAAAAAATAATTCTCTTTCAGAAACCATACAAAGGATTTCTGGAAAGTATAGATATCTTCGTTATAGCAATATTTTGAGTGAAAATCAGCAACTCCATCCTCATTATTATGTGTATTGCACTGCATTTGTTGATTTCTTAACAGACAACGCTTCAAGAAATTTAATACTTCATTTTGTGAAAATGCTTTGCGACATTATTTTAATAGGATAAAATTTTTTATCATGTTTCCTATTAAATCATACATATATACATAAGATATATGTATATATCCTATATATAGTTTTATGGAAGCTATCCTTAAAAGAAAGATCTAGCAAGGAAAAATCTTCAGGCAGAAGTGCAAAACCCTAATAATGTGCTAAAGTTATTTCCAAGGTATTCACTATCTTTGTTTATAGAGGTTTTCTAACAATATAAAAGTAAAGAGTCTTTTCATCTTTTATACTTCTCTGCAGTATAAAAAAAATAAAAGGCTTGAATACAATTTAAACGCTTTAGATATCTAATATAACAAATGAGTTGCTATAACCTTCTGGGCAATTGCTATAGAAATTTAGTTCATGATAATAAACGTCAATAAATACAAAGACCATATTGAGCTTTGTTCAAATGAAAATAATGTTTTGAGTGTGTGTGTGTGTGTATGTGATTACCTAATTGTGATTACCTAATTGTGTTTACGGGAAAGAGCCCAAAGCTCGTATCTTCCCGTCTCCTGATCGGTTCCATTTTAGACTTAGTGATACTTATCATACCTGTCCTTAAAACTATGGATTGAGATAGTATTAACTACCTCCTCGCTTAGCGAATTCCAATTATCAACTACTCTTACACTGAAAAAGTATTTCCTTACATCCTGCAAAGAAGTTTTCTTACGAAGCTTCAAACTATGACTAGTTCTAGAGCCAGCCATATCAAAATATCGATCCCTATCCACTCTATCATAACCATGAAGGAATTTAAAGACTGTCACCATATCCCCCCTCACTCTTCTAGCTTCGAGTGATGGTAAGTCTAATTCCCTCAGCCTCTCATCATAACTGAGATTGCGTATTTCTGGCACCAGTTTCGTGGCATGTCTTTGAACTTTTTCAAGCTTAGCTATGTGCTTTTTCAAGTGCGGATTCCAAAAGGGGGCTGCATATTCGAGTTTTGGCCTCACATAGGTTACATAAATATTTCTGAACATTTCCTTGTCCATGTGCCTGAAGGCTACCCTTACATTTGATAAGAATGCATATGCTGCCCTTACTATGCCATTTATATGTATTTCTGGAGACAAATCTGCCAGTATGTTTACTCCTAGATCTCTCTCATTTTCTGTCTCTTGAAGTTGTACTCCAGCCACCGAGTAGTCAAGCTTGGGCCTTCTTGCACTTGTACCCATTCTCATTACCTTACATTTTGAAGTATTGAATTTCATTAGCCACTTTTCTGACCACTCATGCAGATTATTTAGATCCTCCTGAAGTTCTCTACCATTGTTCTCGTTTTTTTTACTTTCTTCACAATCTTTGCATCATCTGCAAACATATTCATGAATGAATTTACACACTCTGGTAGGTCATTTACATATACAAGGAACAAAAGTGGCCCTAAAACTGAACCCTGTGGAACTCCACTACTAACTCTTCTCCATTCAGACACTGAGTGTCTTACTCTAACCCTCTGTTCCCTTCCTTCTAAGTAAGTTTTTATCCATTCCAAAACATTTCCACCTATTCTAGCCATTGATTGCAGCTTCCTAATAAGTCTCCCCATGTGGAACAGTGTCAAACGCTTTCTGGAAGTCTAGGAATATGCAATCTGCCCAGCCCTCTCTTTCCTGTAAGATTTGGCTTACCTCATCATAAAATTCTAATAAGTTTGTTACTGTTGATCTACCTTCTCTGAAGCCATGGTGCCTCACTGACAAAAAGTTGAAGGATTCCAAGTGAAGAGAGATATGTTTCCTTAGTAGTTTCTCCATAACTTTGCAAAGTATGCTGGTCAAGGAAACTGGTCTATAGTTCAGAGCCGTATCCCTCCTTCCCTTTTTGAAGATAGGTATCACATTTTTGCTTGTTTCCAGCATCTTGGAATCTCCCCCCGACTCCAGTGACTCCTTAAATATGATACTTAGTGCCACTGATATTGTGTTTGCGCATTTTTTGAGCACATGAGGGGATATGTCATCAGGACCTGTAGTGCATGTGTGTGCGTGTTGTGTGTGTGTGTGTGTGTGTGAGAGAGAGAGAGAGAGAGAGAGAGAGAGAGAGAGAGAGAGAGAGAGAGAGAGAGAGAGAGAGAGAGAGAGAGAGAGAGAGAGAGAGAGAGAGAGATTATTCTCTTAAGGCTCTCCATTTCTCAGGGTTCCAATTACATGTCTCTTAAACAAGGATAAAAAAATAACAAAATCTGGCGTTTACTTTCTTGAGAGTTTATATATGTCCCCAAGATTTTATTCCTCTTTGGACTCAAGGGAGGGCGGCCTCTGTGTTTTTCAAGCGTTACCAAAAACAATAAACTTAGTTTTTTAACTCTCTCTCTCTCTCTCTCTCTCTCTCTCTCTCTCTCTCTCTCTCTCTCTCTCTCTCTCTCTCTCTCTCTCTCTCTCTCTCTCTCTCTCTCTCTCTCTCTCTCTCTCTCTCTCTCTCTCTCTCTCTCTCTCTCTGCCAATCAGGTCTAATTTTTTCTTCTCCTATCTCGGAAGGTATCTTATTTTTTCCGTTGCTCTTTATGCTAAAGACTTACGTTAAAACTGTACTTTATTGGAAAAGTATGACTCATCGCTTTTAATTTGAGACTGCTGAAGCACCAAATTTCAATACAATCTCCCAGTAAATGAGTGAAAATGATTGTACAAAAGACAAAAAGACAAAAATAAAGCAAGCTAAGGTGAACGTCAGTCTCACGAGGTCTCCTACCTTGGGAATCTCTCTCAAGCACAACTCATGCAAATGTTAATAAAAAGGACCTGCAGAGATTTTCCCATCAACTTTGGCCTGATTTCTTGAACAGTGTAAATCTAGGATACCATATTGTTAGTTAGCTAGACACACACAAATGGACTTTCATAAACGCATCTAATGCGTTTCTGTGTATGGCTAGCAGTGTTGCCAGAATATTTGAATGAGAGAAATGATAATTATAAAAAATATACATGTAAGCTGGTAAGTTATTTCAAGTATCTTAAAGATGAAGTACATTTCTATTTAAATTACAGTATGTACTACCATCTTGTAATTAATATATATCTTAAAATGTACCATACATTTGAAAATAAAAACATCCGCTTTATCCGGCAACCCTGATGGCTAGGTTCCCCCATGGGGGGATTCTAGCCATACACAAAACCGCGTCAGATATGTTTATGAAATCCATTTGTGTGTGTCTAGCTAACTAACAATATGGTATCCTAGGTTTACACTGTTTAAGAAATCGGGCCTTTGTCTGACTGGTGCGTATACAACAAAGAAAACTCATCCAGCATTAATTCTGCTAATAAAATTAAAATGAAGCCTCCAAATGAAATCTCCAAGAGAGAAAACCCTTGAACACGAGGTAACAAATATGTCTACCCATATGGAAATCTTTATGAGAAAAAAAATACTGAGTTGAATCATTAAAAAGTTCATCTTAAAAAATTCGAATGGCTCCAAAGAAAAAATAAAATAGAGTTAGAAAGACTTAAACTTTTTTTCCAAGTATTTCTACTGACGAAGATAATGGTGATGAAGATATATCTTCGTTCCTGGCTTATATTTTTTTCAGTGTAATATACTCAAGTGACATAAATGAAAAGAAACACAGACTGAATACGATCCAAGAAGCATATCTTGCACTCTTAAAATCCAGGGTTGCAGTGAAATGAAAGTCAGTGTAAAAACATGTGTTATCTATGGTGGATTATTTGATAATGGCTTGGATGGCATTAAGTTAGAAGAGAATACTTATGACGTTACTTTTTGCATATGTGAGCTTATGCCATCGTCTTCTGAACACGAGGAGAAAGCTCATATTAATAATGAGCATTATGCAATACTTCCAAAAAAAATGGGGGTCTTCCATAGATACACATCTCTTTTTATTATATAAACAGGAGATTTGAATCCCGCTGCATAGGAGAATACCAATGTAATCTTCCCCTCACAAAAACTGGTGCCACATGACTCCTGATTGCCATGGAAAAAAACATGCCTCAATTTGTTTCTAAAAGCTGATTAGAAATACGCAGGAACAGAATACTTCCAAATACGACAAACAAACAAACAAACCTGGTAAACGGCTTTCTGGAATTGTTGAACATTCCTTTGAACAATAGTTCAAAGCCCCACATTAGCATGCCAAAGACAGTTCACACACAGAATGAAATAAGCAAACCAAAAGAGAAAGGAATTATGATAATTTATCAGTCATTCCTACATATTCTGACGGATAAAAAAGTATTGGGTTGGTTGTCTTCATCTTAAAGCCATAAGTTCTTTGTACCAGACCAAAGCAGAGTGGCAACCAAACTGAAGTAACAGAGAGCAGACCAAAGCAAATCCCATGTCATATAGCTATATTCTCCTGCGACTCCAATGTGTCCTACTAATCCTTCTCATTTAATAGCCGTAAATAGTAGGATGCTACAACTATAAAGACTTCAATCTCTTCCGTGAAGGATACAAAATGACCTTTATATCCACTCTTTCTTAATATTTTCTCACGGGATAAAAGCATTTTGCAGATATGTTTTCTGAAGGGATTTTATTTCCTAGCATCATGACACGATAGTCTCTGAAACAGAAGAAGGTCATTTTATCTTAGATTAGTTCTTTATTTAAAGTAGCTTAGGATGAGTTAATACATAATTAGCATTAATTAGAAATTAAACAGGATGTAGATTATAACTACTATTCTGTGAAGGTTAA
>JAXCGZ010020922.1:47500-60000 GCA_037179515.1 Halocaridina rubra | reverse complement strand
ATATTATCGGTATATAGAATTTCATTTAATTTATGTACTTCATTCATAAGTAAACTACAAAGTAATTCTTGTGAATAATTTCTTAAGCATCTGAATGTTTTAAAGATTGGTTGTCTCTTTGGTTTGCGAATATTTAGGGACGTTACAATTTCCTCGTGGTCTGCTATAGGGCTTGGCATTACGTCACACTTAGTTATCATATGTTTGGAGTTTGTTATTACTAGATCGATTTGGGAAACTGAGGTGACCAGAATAAGTCACGAAACTGATAAATAATCCGTACATTTGATTCCATTGTTTTCTATAATAACTCTTTTTGAGCCACGCACACACACACACACAAGTATAGTTTTATGAAGTTAACAGATACTTCACCGATGTTCAGTAGCCGAGACACACAATTGCTAAATCCTATTTAGTTCATAAGCTTTAAATTATGTGAAAAAGATGTCACAGAATAAAATGAAATTTTAATACATATAATTTCTATTTTTTTTTCTAATATTATCAGTTATAATGCTAAACAGATTTTTATTGTAATCTTGATACTAATTTTAGACCACCCAAAAATTTATTTATTGTTACATAACACAAATGTCTTGAAGTCATAATGATACCTCTATAATAAACCACAACAAAGATTGGTGAATTCAGTAAAAGAGGATATTTATGTTGTCTGTAAGATACTGCAATATTTACACCATTACTTTTATTCAGTAAAATCATTAATTAGAATTGCCTATAAATAAGCATAACTTTTTAATAGATCCAAGATTCAATATATCTTACATAACAGTCCAGTATAGACCAAAATGATATTGCAGTTTAAATATTTGATATTAATAATTGAAACTGAAAAGTTGATTGCTTTCTCAGTTCTCGTTCATGCAGTGTTTTGTTATCTAATAATAATCAACAACAGAATTCACCGATTACTGAAGTGAATCTACAATTTATGAAAAATAATTTCATAATAATCTCTCGATAGATAAATAGATAGATAGATAGATAGATAGATAGATAGATAGATAGATAGATAGATAGATAGATAGATAGATAGATAGATAGATAGATAGATAGATAGATAGATAGATAAATAAATAGATAGATAGATAGATAGATAGATAGATAGATAGATAGATAGATAGATAGATAGATAGATAGATAGATAGATAGATAGATAGATAGATAGATAGATAGATAGATAGATAGATAGATAGATAGATAGATAGATAGATAGATAGATAGATAGATAGATAGATAGATAGATAGATAGATAGATAGATAGATACATACATACATAGATAGATAGATAGATAGAAATATACAACTAATAATATATACTTGACAAATATACCTGGATTCTGAATTCTTGAAAACTCACACTTTTATCTAATCCTGGTATGTCCTGGTGACTATATTAGATCTATCACTTGACAAAGCGAATATATTCCTAAAACTCACACGCTTTCTTGGATCTTGCTAAAATGAAATATTGTCACACGCTTCTCCTTTTCTTTAGGTATTCCGAGGCAATAAGCTGGAGAGTTTCTCCCTCATAGCAAGAGGGAATGTTTGAAAAGGCGTGAAAACCTACACCCTCCCTTGGACACCTGAAGACTCAAGAGGGTCTCCAAAGTATATGCAAGAATGTAATTTCACATACTCGGGATTGTTCTTATTTACTGTATGTTATAACAGTATAAAAATGATATGCGGTGCGTTAAATATAAGACAGACAATATTCAACTTTTAAGGAAGACACAGAAAGATGTAGATAGATAGATAGATAGATAGATAGATAGATAGATAGATAGATAGATAGATAGATAGATAGATAGATAGATAGATAGATAGATAGATAGATAGGTAGATAGATAGATAGATAGATAGATAGATAGGTAGATAGATAGATAGATAGATAGATAGATAGATAGATAGATAGATAGATAGATAGATAGATAGATAGATAGATAGATAGATAGATAGATAGATAGATAGATAGATAGATAGATAGATAGATAGATAGATAGAGATAGAGAGATAAAGAGAAAGAGAAAGAGAGAAAGAGAGAAAGAGAGCGAGAGACGAACAAATAAAAAGCTTAAAACCTTGACAATAGGGAACAAAAAAATAAAAGGAGAATGAGGCATTGGAAGTCATAAGATTTTCTACAGTAGCATATTAGCATTCAAAAATACTTATAAACTTTACGGAAAGTTCAGGTCGCGACAAGTTACAAAATGCACAGTCACAGTCCCTCTCTCTCTCTCTTTATCACTCTGTGTGTGTGTGTGTTTATATATATATATATATATATATATATATATATATATATATATATATATATATATATATATATATATATATATATATATATGTAGTCACCGTGGCTCAAGCGATAGCGTCGGCGACTCTGAGGCGTCATGTCGAGGGTTAGCAAGGGCATGCACTCAGGGTATGCATTACATCTGCCAAAACAAGTCCTTCGCAAGAAGGCAACCGTCCAAGCCCTTAGTTGAAAAGGGAGGCTATGACGTAAAACCGAAACATATATATATGTATATGTATATATATATATATATATATATATATATATATATATATATATATATATATATATATATATATATACTGAGAGAGAGAGAGAGAGAGAGAGAGAGAGAGAGAGAGAGAGAGAGAGAGAGAGAGAGAGAGAGAGAGGGGGGAGAGAGAGAGAGAGAGAGAGAGAGAGAGAGAGAGAGAGAGAGAGAGAGAGAGAGAGAGAGAGAGAGAGAGAGAGAGAGAGAGAGAGAGAGAGAGAGAGAGAGAGAGAGAGAGAGAAAGATATATATCTGAATGCCACTATGTTCATATTACAGATTCCCCAACCTCACTCGTGGCTTCATTTTAGCATTTAATTCAATTCCCAATCTCATTCGGGCATGAAATAGCAAATAAGCACATTACATATGTGAAAACATGAAACATTTTTTACCCCGAAAAGGACTCGAACCTAGGACTTATGATTACTAAGTCAAGGCGCTACCACTACACCACAGAAGGTTAAAAGGAATCCAACCTTATAGCTTATATCTGCTATACTTAGGAATGAACGCATTTTATCTGAATGCCACTATGTTCAAATTAGAGATTCCCCAACCTCACTCGTGGCTTCATTTTAGCATTTAATTCAATTCCCAATCTCATTCGGGCATGCAATATCAAATAAGCACATATATGTGTGAAAACATGAATCATTTTTTACCCCAAAAGGGACTCGAACCTAGGACTTATGATTACTAAGTCAAGGCGCTACCACTACACCACAGAAGGTAAAAAGGAATCCAACCTTATAGCTTATGCCTGCTATACTTAGGGATGAACGCATTCTATCTGAATGCCACTATGTTCATATTACAGATTCCCCTAACCTCACTCGTGGCTTCATTTTAGCATTTAATTCAATTCCCAATCTCATTCGGGCATGAAATATCAAATAAGCAAATTACATATGTGAAAACATGAATCATTTTTTACCCCGAAAAGGACTCGAACCTAGGACTTATGATTACAAAGTCAAGGCGTTCCCACTACACCACAGAAGGTTAAAAGGAATCCAACCTTATAGCTTATATCTGCTATACTTAGGAATGAACGCATTCTATCTGAATGCTAAAATGAAGCCACGAGTGAGGTTGGGGAATCTGTAATATGAACATAGTGGCATTCAGATAGAATGCATTCATTCCTATGTACAGCAGATATAAGCTAAAAGGTTTGATTCCTGTTAACCTTCTGTGGTATAGTGGTAGGGCCTTGACTTAGTAATCATAAGTCCAAGGTTCGAGTCCCGGTCGGGGTAAAAAATGATTCATATTTTCACATATGTAATGTGCTTATTTGATATTTCATGCCCGAATATGATTGGGAATTGAATTAAATGCTAAAATGAAGCCACGAGTGAGGTTGGGGAATCTGAGATATGAACATAGTGGCATTCAGATAGAATGCGTTCATTCCTAATTATAGCAGCTATAAGCTATAAGGTTGGATTCCTTTTAACCTTCTGTGTTGTAGTGGTAGCGCCGTGACTTAGTAATCATAAGTCCTAGGTACGAGTCCCGGTCGGGGTAAAAAATGATTCATGTTTTCACATATGTAATGTGCTTATTTGATATTTCATGCCCGAATGAGATTGGGAATTGAATTAAATGCTAAAACGAAGCCACGAGTGAGGTTGGGGAATCTGTAATATGAACATAGTGGCATTCAGATAGAATGCGTTCATTCCTAAGTATAGCAGATATAAGCTATAAGGTTGGATTCCTTTTAACCTTCTGTGGTGTAGTGGTAGCACCTTGACTTAGTAATCATAAGTCCTAGGTTCGAGTCCTTTTCGGGGTAAAAAATGATTCATGTTTTCACATATATAATGTGCTTATTTGATATTTCATGCCCGAATGAAATTGGGAATTGAATTAAATGCTAAAATGAAGCCACGAGTGAGGTTGGGGAATCTGTAATATGAATATAGTGGCATTCAGATAGAATGCGTTCATTCCTAAGTATAGCAGATATAAGCTATAAGGTTGGATTCCTTTTAACCTTCTGTGGTGTAGTGGTAGCGCCTTGACTTAGTAATCATAAGTCCTAGGTTCGAGTCCCGGTCGGGGTAAAAAATGATTCATGTTTTCACATATGTAATGTGCTTATTTTATATTTCATGCCCGAATGAGATTTGGAATTGAATTAAATGCTAAAACGAAGCCACGAGTGAGGTTGGGGAATCTAATATGAACATAGTGGCATTCTGTTAGAATACGTTCATTCCTAAGTATAGCAGATATAAGCCATAAGGTTGGATTCCTTTTAACCTTCTGTGGTGTAGTGGTAGCACCTTGACTTAGTAATCATAAGTCCTAGGTTCGAGTCCCGGTCGGGGTAAAAAAAGATTCATGTTTTCACATATGTAATGTGCTTATTTGATATTTCATGCCCGAATGAGATTGGGAATTGAATTAAATGCTAAAATGAAGCCACGAGTGAGGTTGGGGAATCTGTAATATGAACATAGTGGCACTCAGATAGAATGCGTTCATTCCTAAGTATAGCAGATATAAGCTATAAGGTTGGATTCCTTTTAACCTTCTGTGGTGTAGTGGTAGCGCCTTGACTTAGTAATCATAAGTCCTAGGTTCGAGTCCCGTTCTGGGTAAAAAATGATTCATATATATATATATATATATATATATATATATATATATATATATATATATATATATATATATATATATATATATATATATATATATATATTTATACATATATATATATATATATATATATATATATATATATATATATATATATATATATATATATATATATATATATATATATATATATATATATATAATACCTTGATAATGCACTCTTATCCTTGAAGAGCATAATGAACAGCAGCATAACCATCGAACCCATAAAAAACTCACTTATCACTTAAGCAATTGCTACCTCTGCATTTTGAAGTTTCCAAACTTCGATCTGGTAAAAACGCATCAGGTATAATGTATTTTAACCTTTCATCCCCCATTGCCCCTATGCAACACTATCCAACGTCGCCACAGAAAAAAAAACAGCCATCCACTGAAGAAAACAACAAATCAAAAGAGATCTTAGTAACCTGATCAGAGTGTTTAGGCTGACAAAGTCAGTTACCGAATATTTCATATCCTAGAGTCTAAGATATTTTATTTGTTAATGGAAAGTGTGCAAGCCTCAAGTCAAAGGAAGCGTCACCAACATTATTAACTTTCTGCACTCGTAAAGAAGGAGTTTATTTCTGCAACAATGTTTCCGGTTTGGACGAGGCACCTGGAATTGCTTTTAACCCGACCGAGTGGCGCCTCAACACTGTGACTTTCTAAAAAGAATATATATATATATATATATATATATATATATATATATATATATATATATATATATATATATATATATATATATATATATATATATATATATATATATATATATATATATATATATATATATATATATATCAGTTGTTTTAGATTCTCCACACACGGATGGGTGGAACGGGTCATGGAGGACCCATAGGTTGGTCGCCAGCCGGCATAGGTCCCAACCCCCAGCTGTGGTGTCCAGCCATAGCAGTACCCTTCCCAGTAAACAGCTTAAACTCTCTTGCCTGGACGGGGCGCGATCCGTCGATCTCGCGAATGCGAGGCAAACGCATTACCACTGCACTAGCCAGGAGGCTAGATATGTATCAGATATAGCTGTAAGGTTTGTTTCCCTTTTAGACCTTCTGTGGTGTACTTGGTAGCGCTTTTATCACAGTAATTATGTTTCCTAGGTTCAAGTCCCGGTCGGTGTAAAAATTATTCATACATATATATATATATATATATATATATATATATATATATATATATATATATATATATATATATATATATATATATATATATATATATATGTGTGTGTGTGTGTGTGTGTGTGTGTGTGTGTGTGTGTGTGTGTGTGTGTGTGTGTGTGTGTGTGATTACCTAATTGTGTTTACGGGAAAGAGCCCAAAGCTCGTATCTTCCCGTCTCCTGATCGCTTCCATTTTATACTTAGTGATACTTATCATACCTGTCCTTAAAACTATGGATTGAGATAGCATTAACTACCTCCTCGCTTAGCCAATTCCAATTATCAACTACTCTTACACTGAAAAAGTATTTCCTTACATCCTGCAAAGAAGTTTTCTTACGAAGCTTCAAACTATGACCTCTAGTTCTAGAGCCAGCCATATCAAAATATCGATCCCTATCCACTCTATCATAACCATGAAGGAATTTAAAGACTGTCACTATATCCCCCCTCACTCTTCTAGCTTCGAGTGATGGTAAGTCTAATTCCCTCAGCCTCTCATCATAACTGAGATTGCGTATTTCTGGCACCAGTTTCGTGGCATGTCTTTGAACTTTTTCAAGCTTAGCTATGTGCTTTTTCAAGTGCGGATTCCAAAAGGGGCTGCATATTCGAGTTTTGGCCTTACATTGGTTACATAAATATTTCTGAACATTTCTTTGTCCATGTGCCTGAAGGCTACCCTTACATTTGATAAGAATGCATATGCTGCCCTTACTATGCCATTTATATGTATTTCTGGAGACAAATCTGCCAGTATGTTTACTTTTAGATCTCTCTCATTTTCTGTCTCTTGAAGTTGTACTCCAGCCACCGAGTAGTCAAGCTTGGGCCTTCTTGCACTTGTACCCATTCTCATTACCTTACATTTTGAAGTATTGAATTTCATTAGCTACTTTTCTGACCACTCATGCAGATTATTTAGATCCTCCTGAAGTTCTCTACCATTGTTCTCGTTTTTTACTTTCTTCACAATCTTTGCATCATCTGCAAACATATTCATGAATGAATTTACACACTCTGGTAGGTCATTTACATATACAAGGAACAAAAGTGGCCCTAAAACTGAACCCTGTGAAACTCCACTACTAACTCTTCTCCATTCAGACACTTAGTGTCTTACTCTAACCCTCTGTTCCCTTCCTTCTAAGTAAGTTTTTATCCATTCCAAAACATTTCCACCTATTCTAGCCATTGATTGCAGCTTCCTAATAAGTCTCCCATGTGGAACAGTGTCAAACGCTTTCTGGAAGTCTAGGAATATGCAATCTGCCCAGCCCTCTCTTTCCTGTAAGATTTGGCTTACCTCATCATAAAATTCTAATAAGTTTGTTACTGTTGATCTACCTTCTCTGAAGCCATGTTGCCTCACTGACAAAAAGTTGAAGGATTCCAAGTGAAGAGAGATATGTTTCCTTAGTAGTTTCTCCATAAGTTTGCAAACTATGCTGGTCAAGGAAACTGGTCTATAGTTCAGAGCCGTATCCCTCCTTCCCTTTTTGAAGATAGGTATCACATTTGCTTGTTTCCAGCATCTTGGAATCTCCCCCGACTCCAGTGACTCCTTAAATATGATACTTAGTGCCACTGATATTGTGTTTGCGCATTTTTTAAGCACATGAGGGGATATGTCATCAGTACCTGTAGCTTTATGAACATCTAAATCCATCAGCGCTTTGCATACCTCTGTGGCTGTAAGGTTGATGTTCTCTAATACCGGCCCTTGAGCTTCTATCACTGCAATCTGAGGGGGTGGGGTATTTTCTACTGTAAATACTGACTGAAACTCCTTGTTCAATTCTTTGCAGATCTCTTCATCCGTCTCAGTGATGCTTCCATCCGCTCTCTTTAGCCTTAAAACCTGTTCTTTTACCTTCAGTTTTCCTCTGATAAAGCTGTGGAAAAGCTTGGGATTTTCTTTAGCCTTCCTGGTGATGTCCCTCTCATAATCTCTCTCTGCCTCTCTCCTTTTACTTAGGTAGTCATTTCTTGCTCTTTTGTAGGTTTGCCAGGCATTTATGTTTTTTCTCCTCCTATACCTCTTCCAGCATTTGTCTCTCCATTCCTTAGCTCTTTTACACCCATTATCGAACCATTTCTCTCTGGCATGAATTACACCTACTTTGGTGACAGGTATGCAGCAATCTACTATCTTCCCATATTTCTCACAAAAGATGTCATACATTTCTTGTACAGATTTGTTGTAAAATAAGGTTCTCCAGTCAATAACTGCAAAAAGCTCATTCATTTTTATGTAATCTCCTTTCCGATAGTTCCTCCTCATGTCCTCAGTGCCTCTACTCTCAGGAAGAATATCTTCAATGATATAATCCATCAACAACACACAGTGGTCACTCTTTCCAATTGGTGGTTCATACTCAATTTTTTCAATATCCAGCACATTATCTGTGAACACTAGATCAAGTAGTGATGGCTCATCCCCACCCCTGGCCTTTGTTGGTTCCATTACATGTTGGTGTAGGAAATTCAATTGTACGCAATCTAGGAATCTTGCCCCGAATGAGTCTTCACCACTGTGTGGGTCAAGATTTATCCAATCTATCTCTTTATGATTAAAGTCTCCCATAATCAAAATCCTACATTTTTTTTCCCGTGCCATGTTAACAACTGAGTTTATGACTTCAATAGTACCTATATGACTTTCCTCATAAACTTCAAGCCTATTTTGGTTCCTTGGTGGGTTGTATACAACAGTTATTATAATGCTCTCTGACCCAGTATTTATGCGAGCAACAAGAAATTCTTTGAACTCTCTTTTTATAGCCAAGTTTATTTCTTCAACTTGAATCCTTTCACTTATGAGCAGTGCTATCCCTCCACCAGTCCTCTCAGATCTTTCAACCCTTAGTATTCTGAAACCCTTAGGAAAAACTGTGACACTGTTTATGTCCTCACTCAACTTAGTCTCTGTAATTGCTACTATATCTGCCTTACTGTTGTGAATCCTATCTTTTAATTCTACTGCCTTACCAGCTAATCCATCAGCATTTGTGTATAACAATCTTAATGAGGCCCCATCCCCTTATCTTCTGTCATTATCTTCTTTATCTCCCCTTTGTCTGGAAGAACTCTGTAAAGAAAATTTTTCTTCTCTTCTTCATTTCTTTCATCATTTAACCTTCTTGCCTCTTGCAACAAGTTTTTGATCTTTCCCATCTCTTCCTGTGTTCTGTATTGTCTAATGAACACTTCTTTGAATTCTTGAAGGTCTTTTAGACTTTTTTTTCTCAACAATATTTCCCTACATGTTTCCCCTCTCTCAAAGGTTACTTTTGTTGGTCTCGGCTTTCCTTCCCTAGAATATTTACCTAGTTGGTGTATGTTTACAATATCCTCAGGACCACATACTACTCCAAGCTTTCTTATCAGGTCTACAACCCTAGCTTTATTTTCTTCAAGTCTCCCCTGCCATGTTGGCTCTTGGGACTCGCTTATGCCTGAGATTACCACTGTCTTCTCCTTATCAAGTGCCTGTCTGATGAGTGGGTTTGCCCTTTCCATCACAACGTCTTTAATTTTTTCGATTATTGTTTTTTTATAGTCAACTGTTTGTATGTTTTCCAGTGCCACCACCTTTACAGCCTCTTTTACTGCCACATTCCCCTTTAGTGCATCAGCAAAGGAAGTTTTCATGGCATCATTTTCCATATTCAGCTCCTGGAACTCTTTTCTGAACTGTTCAATGTTTTCCTTAATCTGGACATTCCAAGCAGCAATCTCGTCTCTCTCGGAAGAGAGCAGTGAACTAACATCTAATTCCTTTAGGTTGTCATTCAGCTGTTTGTTTTTATCTTCTTGTTTAGAAAGTCTAGATTCTAGTTGACTCTTTTCCCCTTCCAGCTTCTTTATTCTTTTTTCTAGTTCCTTTCTCTCCTGCCCTTGTGCTTTATTTGCTTCCTCCAAAGATCTTATTTGCTCTCTGAGTGTTTCATTCTCTTTCATTTCTCCATCCATATTCCGAATTTTATCATCAAGGCTTATAACCATTGCCTCTAAATTCTTGATTTTCTGTTTAAGTCTCCTAATGGCTACCCCTCCTACTGACCCATGGATGGGAGAGGTTTGGGACAGAGATGGCGTCATTTTTATGTTCTCCCTCTCACAGAACATAGAAAGAAGACGAGAAAGAGGAAAAAAAAGAAAAACTTTTAATAAAGCTTCACACAGAAATTTTATATCTCCATATAAGTGCTATTTAGTGACTCAGTTTATCTCTTTTCTGGTAACACACATCTTAACTTAAAAACTTGACCATGGTAATTTAAGGATAAAAAGAAAAGAAAAACAAAAGTCAAACCTGAAGGAAAATTCGAATTTGTGTCTGAGGTGGCACCCACCTGTTTCTGCTATATATTCTTCCTAACTGATAAACTCACTTGCTAACCAAGGTATGTTATCACAAGATTAGACTTTACATTTAACTCAATATATATACAAAATAAAAACAAAATAGTAAAAGAGAAAGCTAAAAGAAAAGCAAAAAAAAAATGAAGAAAATAAGACAGCTGTACTACTTGGCAACTTAACTCAGTACTGTTGACAGGTGGATATTTTTTTTTTTTTTTGGTTTTTACTTATTCAATTATTTCGTGTATCAAACTAACTAACAAGTTAATATAAATGGGAAGGATACTGATTTTAACAATATATGGAACCACAGGATCAGGTAAACGGCTTAAGAGCTTTCCTCAGTTTACACAAAAAAATTAGGTAATGTGATGTGATGGCTTCACCTCTGGCAACTCTTCTAAATTTCCTTCAAGGCAGAACTGGACGGCAGCTTCTCTCTCCCCTCACGAAAAATGTTCTCAATATTTTTTCCTTTAATATTTTGGACAGTCTCGTCATACAACAAATATAAGTTTTGTACTCACAATACTCTGCAGGATTTCAGATTTAGGGAAATTATGGTAAAGTTTTCCACTAAGCACTTAGTCACTCGAAACAATTATAAATTTAAGAGGAGCAGCTCCGTGTGTCACTGAACGCGGTGTGTGTGTGTGTGTGTGTGTGTGTGTGTGTGTCTCTTCCCAGCGGCTCATAGGGTGGACCTAGAGTATGAAGAGTATGCCAGGGAAGTTATCTGTGACTTTAGAAAGGTGGCATCCCTGATGAGTCTCCAAGGAGGCATTACCAAGTTTCAAAATTATCTTTGCCTTAGGAACAGCAAGGACACAGTAGTGCACTATGGTACAAAGCCCTGTGTATGGGGGACCAAGTTCTCTATGGGGAGGCACAATGTCAAGTGTGAGTCATTGGTGAATCCCCAGAAGACGCTATTCCAATCGCTGCACATGACGCTGGGTATTATAAAAAAGAAACTCACTGCTGTCGATGCAGAGTCTACTGACTTCAAGTACCTTCAAGACTTTTTCCTAAGTTTCCTAAGGCAAATTTCAAAGATGGGGTCTTCGTTGTATCACAAATAAACATCTTGGAGTACGTAACATTTCCCAAGCAATTCAGTAAGAAGGGAAAAAACTTTTGCCTGCTTCGATGCAGTGGCTATGAGCATTTTTTACTATTATGAAGCCAAAATTACCTAGAATTGGTTGAGACTTTTCGATAAGACTTAATGAAAAATGCACTGTAGGATTTCCCTGATATTCTGTATCCTTGGCTCTCATCTTTATAAATTCAGAGACATGGAAGCATACTCAAAGGAGCAATACACCAATACATCAAGATGTATTGGAAATTGAACACTGCTACCAAAAAGCGTTTAAAGGTGGTTTACACGGTCAATTGGTTCGTCGAACGCTATTCGACAGACAAGTGTTTGGCGTGATGTTCGAACGTGTGAACGGGGTATTTAGTTGTCGAACACGGAACGTGTTCGACAACCAAATACACCGTTCACACGTTCGAGCATCACTTCAAACACTTGTCTGTCGAACCGCGTTCGACGAACCGTTTGACCGTGCAGAACCCCCTTAGCACAACATGATGGAAGACTACGTGTTGGGGGACTGATACGAGAGTGATCCACATTACTGTCACAAATATTGAAACACTACTCACTTCCAACATTTTTGTTAGTTTTTGCATTGCTTTAG
>JAXCGZ010020922.1:25000-32500 GCA_037179515.1 Halocaridina rubra | reverse complement strand
GAGACACTTCACCAGAGTAATTCTGCGTTGAAGACGCTAAATATTTTCAAGTTTATAAGTGACTTAAGGCAATTAAATGTTAATATGGGAAGGCATATTAACTATGAAACAAAAAGAGATTTTTCTGAGGACGTGGAATAGAAACATAATCTTTTATAGTATAATATGAAAGCGCCAAAATAGTAATCATTGCGTAGTTTGTCATAATTTTAAATGCAATTTAGAAAGCAAATTAATGCAGTAATATTTTGATTTTGTTGATTCCACAAAATAGTCCCGATATATAAATATGCTTGAGGTAAGGAACGAATATATTGTATATCAATATAAAATACTGCATCTTTACTTTACTGTGAAGAGAATGTCTCATTTAGTCATTTCAGGGGTGTAATAAGAATAGGACAAGTGTACTCTGTTTACTTGTTCCGGTTTTACGTCACGGACTCCCTTTTCAACCAAGGGCTAGGACGGTTGCCTTCTTGCGAAGGACTTGTTTTGGCTGATGTAATTGTTACCCTAAGTGCATGCCCTTGCTAACCTCAGATCGTGACGGGGCGCGAAACCTCGACCTGACGCCTCGAGTCACGGACGCTAACGATTGAGCCACGGTAACTACTAAGTGTACTCTATTTACTATTAAATAAATATGTTCATATATTGGTAATCTTAGATTGATGGACATAAATATAAGAAGAACTTTTAAGGATGAAATGGAAATTCGGTGTTTGAATTGTCTAAGTAAATGGATACCAAAAGTTCAAGGAAATTCTGTTGCAAGAATAAAATCAATAAAAACAAGACCCAATTGATGTGCAAACCCTTGGAAAATGCAAATAGAGCCTGAAATAGGTCCTAAAAAACCCAAATATTACGTCGCGTTTATCCTCTGGAATCTGCCTGCAAATTTTTTTCTTAAAGCAACAAATCACAAATTTCACTCCAGTCGAACTGACAACAAAAGCTTTATATCATTATTCAGAGTTACGCTGAATTGCATAAAAGGAAAAATGTTGAGTTCATCTGCTGCAGATAAGTCGAAAAACATTTTTATTGCTTTTCTGGCAATTGGTATGCTAGCTTGGGATGAATGGGATGCAGGTCACGTGGGTCCATAGGCAAATATTCTAAACATGTGAGGCTTCAATCACGAGATAAAAGGAAGATAGCAAGTCATGATAACTAGTTGAACATTGAAAAATGGTTTAAATAAATTCTAGGTGATACTTTGTTCGTGTATGGAGTTAATGTTTATTCTTTTTAAAATTATTCGTACGTTATTACATTATCCTCTTATTTCATCTATGGATTCTAGTTATAGAGGTAAAAACCTTTGTAAACTGATACAAGCAATTCCAGTTATTCAGAATTTCTTGAATATTTACAAACTTCCAGAACCAATAAAAGAGTTTTTCCTGTATCGTTAATTCTTTTGTGTGTGTTTATGCCACTGGAAGAAAATAAATAGATTGAAGAAAATACTCAGTGACAGAGAAATTGGGCAACAGAGTGAAAAGGCAAATTTACTCAGCACACTGGAAAAGGCCTCGAGTTGTAAAAATATTGTAGGCACACAAGAGTGGCAAAAGTGATTGAATAAAGGACTTTATGTATTTATTCATACAAAGAGGCTGCGAATCTTGAAGAAAAAAAAATAGCGACATAAATAATCGATAACAAATAAGGAGTGGAGTATTGAACACTATTGATCACATAACATATTACAGGTACTATTGAATGAAATGAGTCAAGAATAATATAAACGTTGCATGATTATAAAAGAATAGTCAAAATAGGATCTGAATTCCAGATCAAAGCTTAGCAGGAGGGTCTGCCCCTCTCTTTATTGTCTCTTACTTTCTTTAATTTTCGTGCCTTTCCCTCCAATTCTCTTACATCCTTAATCTCCTCCCCCTTTTTCCCCTCCTATCCTATCCCATCCTAAGTAAGTAAGTAAAAGAATAGTGTACCTCAAAATGGTGTATATTTTGTGTTCAAGTATGCCTGTTGTTACAAAGAAATCATAACTGGTCATCAGACGTATCGCTTATTGCTCTTTGTAAAATCCCAGTATTTGTTACTGAGGAGAACGATAGATTTGAGTTTACTCTCATAGAAAGCAGCTTAACAATATAAGATAGATTGTGTCTTTTTGAACTGGCTGTAATTATATACTCGAAACTAAGTATTATAATATTTAATACATATGAGTTCTTTTCAAGGAAATATTATTACTGTAAATGACAGCTTATAACAGCGTTTCTTAACTTTTACCGATCTCTGCAACCCCTACAGTCAAGCACCCTCTAACTCTGGCTAGCATCTGGTTACAACAAGGTTTAAGTAAAGTGAAGTACTCCTTGATCATTTATTTTGCAAATTCTACAAAACAAAAACATTAAGGACGCCAGTCATATTGGCAAAACCAATAAGAGGACACGAAAAAAATAAAGAACGTCAACAAACTCTCAAAAATACACAGCAGGGCATTCAAGCTTACACTCATCACTGCGATTTTTGTCGTTGCGTATGTGCGACTAGTTTCTCAATTCGAGGCCTCATGTTGGCCGGGGCCACCCTCATATTGTGTAGAAGCCCACCATGAAGGTGGTTCAGGACAGTTGTTTTGATCAGGATCATGGTGGAGAATGCCACTCCACACAGGTATTTGGAAATGGAAATATTATCTGCAGCACTGCCCTCGCCAGTCCAGGGTAAGCTATCAACTGACCACACCAAAAAGCAGACTGCGAGAATATACAGAATTTTGTCTGACAACTCTGGCCCAACTGCAGACCAATAAGCTCCTCCTTCAACTTGTCAGCATCACTCATGTCTGCCAAGAAGGGCTGCTGAATCTATTCTGGAAATGCATGATCTTTGGGATAGTACTATGCCATGGTGGTCTCAAGGTGCAATGGATGAACAAAAACATTTTCTACAAGCTTGGAGTTGCTTGTCTTATCCCCCAGTTTCTCTTCAAGGATAGGAAAGTTTCCTGCACTCTCACCCTGGATTCGATGCATCCAGAGTGAGAACTCCCTCTTGAAGGCTTCTACCCTCTCTGTACAAACAATGTTACTAGCAACATGCCTTACATGGTCAAGTTGAGGTCATTCAAATTGCTGACAATATCTGCCAGAAAAAGAGAGAGCAATGGTGAATGTTCGCACTGTAATTTTTCAGCAAAGTTCCTCTGATGCTCTCAGAGAAATATTGCAATCTCAACAATGAGCCAGCAATGCGGTTCAGAATTTTCCCACTGGAAAGCACCGCTCTTCTGTGTGGAAGAGAAGAGCCTGATGCACAAAATAACTTGAACATTGTGGTTTAATGGACGACCCCGGATGATATTTACAACTTGAACACAGATAGATAGAACTTCTTTGAGGTAAGGCGGCAACCTCTTTGCGTTAAAGCATAACAATGAAAAACACTGCTTCAGAATGCTATCTTGTACCTTCTTCTTTAACAGAGCATCAAAACTAGACCTATTATCTATCATGGCTTGGATACCATATGTGCAAACCAACCCCACTTGATCTGATGCTTCTCAAAGAACTCGTCTATGAGTCGGAATATATCTGCTGCTTTCGTCGTCGTTTGCAGAGCCTTGCAGAATAGGTATTCATTATCTTATTTTACTATCTTTAATGTACCGGAGATACACAATGAGCTGGCTTATGTTGGAAACATCAGTCGCTTCATCCATCTGCAGACAAATGCTTATAGGATTATCCTTAATCACCTGAACAATGTGGTCCTAGATGTCGCAGCTCATATTTACAACTCTCCCTGCGATAACATCATTTGAAAGAAGCACGTCCTTTATCTTCTTAGCTGCCTCTGTTCCCAGGTTCAGTTCTACCGTACGAGTGGTGCATGACTTAATCAAGTTTTCCGGAGCTATAAACGTAAACTTCTTCCAGATGCACTGGTATGCCATGTCATAGGAAACTTGTATAAGTAATTTCTGCACTGACTTGAATCCATGTTGGGGAAGTGTATCTTTCTGGTTATATCTAACCCTCTTAGCCTGCAGAGCCTCGAAAGTCTGTTCATGTTCTGCAGTTGAATGCTTCGCCTGGTGTTCTCAGAGTCTAGCAATTTTCAAATTAGAGTTACAAATAACGAAATGGCAGGTCATGCAATGTACTCGGACTGGTCCTCCACAGTTGTCCAGGTGAGCACTAAACTCGTACATGACTTAGTCTTCATTCCATTTTGGTGTCTTCGGTATTGCAGAATCATTCAAGCTTTTGGACAAAACGAAAAGTTCGGTAGCAAATAAAAAACACCAATCAAAATTATAAATTTGATTTTCAAAATTCACTAGATTGGTGTCTTGACTTTAGGTAATGTTCCCTTATAAAAAAAAAAAGAAGCACCTGCTTATGAAAGATGTTATCAGAAAAACAGACTTAGACGAACACATATTCGTGCTATGCATTCTGTTTGTAAGTAATTATATGTGCAATTTACTGTCAGCCGATGATACTTTTAATAAAAAAAACAGCTAAAAATTTTAATCAGGATAGTCTCAAACATTTTCCATGACCATTAAATTGGTGCAGGTTTGGACAAGCGTTATCAGTCCATCCACAAATAAAAAGTGATGCAACACATTGAAGACAGAGTTAGATGATATGAGTGAGTTAAGAATGAATGAGGAAAAACATACCATCCAATAATTATTACTGGAGCTTGAAATTTACTCGGGACTCAAAGATAAAGGGACTGTACTGTGCAGACATCAGCACACCTACCGAACCCGTACCACAAGCTTAGCGACGCAGATTTCTTGTGAACGTGTGAAATGTTCGTACAATTTTAGTGCTTTTCATCACCATGATAAATGCGTTAACACACTTGAAAGTCAGGTTATAGCTTATGAAGTAAAAGAACATATACAATACATTTGCCAAAATAGTATTCATTCAGTATTGGACACCCTGTGCAAGGGATACTGACATTTTACCGTCATGTATACAGCATTTTCCAGCACCCCCTAAAATGGATTTCAGCATCCCCTGGGGGGGGGGCTGGCACCGAAGGTTCAGAAACGCTGGCTTAAAGCATATCAATATTTATAAATCCATTAAAAAATTATTGCAGCTTAATGAATCCATGAAAAACAGAGGTTTTCAAATTTGATATAACCTTCCGTTTGAGCATATGTTATTCAAAAATATGTAATTTTTAAGTTACTTAATGATAGCAACTCCTAAAGACACATAAGTAGATAACTGAGTAATTTATATGCATATATAGCTTTTTCTTATCAAAATATAGTTATGAAATCTTTTACTCCTGAATATTATATATATATATATATATATATATATATATATATATATATATATATATATATATATATATATATATATATATATATATATATATATATATATATATATATATATATATATATATATATATATATATATATATATATATATATATATATATATATATGTATATATATATATATATATATATATATATATATATATATATATATATATATATATATATATATATATATATATATATATATATATATATATATATATATATATATATATATATATATATATATATATATATATGTATATATATAAATATATATATATATATATATATATATATATATATATATATATATATATATATATGTATATATATATATATATATATATATATATATATATATATATATATATATATATATATATATATATATAGATATAGATATAGATATAATATGTATATATATATATATATATATATATATATATATATATATATATATATATATATATATATATATATATATATATATATATATATATATATATATATATATATATATATATATATATATATATATATATATATATATATATATATATATATATATATATATAGATATAGATATAGATATAATATGTATATATATATATATATATATATATATATATATATATATATATATATATATATATATATATACATATATATGTATATATATATATATATATATATATATATATATATATATATATATATATTTATATATATATATATATTGCAAACAAGCCAAACTGCACAGAGAAATTTAGAGACTCTGAATGGAGCAACTCCCTTTAACGTATCCTGTGTCAATGTCTTCAAAGGCGTTATTATTCAAAGAAACCTAAGCTGAAGGTATTCAATATATTTCATGGTCCTTTTATATAATATTTATATCTGCAACACGAATTCTGAGAGGCTATAGTATGATTAGTAATATGTGAAGCTGAAGGCATACAAATAAAGATTGCTATTCCTGTTAATTACCTTGGGATTGGTTAATGTCGTTTTAAGCTTGGAATACCAATTACTTATTTGTGAAGCTTCAGATAATAAGTAAATATATTTCATAATTCGGTCGCTGAAGCTATGATCTTAGTAGTGTATATTAGTATCTTGAGAAACAAAGGTATATTCATTCATGCAAGTGACTTCATCTGTCTATACTTTGTACATGATATATAAGTTAAGTGGCCTAAAGGTCGGCAAAAATTCTGAACGCAAGCGTCCTAAGTTTTGACACAAGTGTGTATTATCGAGCACATTTTCTTCTTTCAGTGAGTTTCGCTGCTAAGTAACTTAATGAAAATAGCTGTATAAGGTCGGCCGATGATTTTTTTACTTAAAACTTATTTTCTTATACCATGAAAAGAAATTTCTTTGCAGGAATCAAAGCTCCTGTTAATTATGATTGGGATTATTGTCCAGAACATGAACAGTTCGTCTTGTGCTTGCATATGTTTGTGCGCGTGTCTGTGTGCATGTGTGTGCGTACGTGCGCAAATGCAAGCGTACGTGCTCTCTGGGTAAGTAATATTTTAATTGTAGGTTACGTGACTAATACAGTTCCGGTTTTACGTCACGGACTCCCTTTTCTACTAAGGGCTAGGACGGTTGCCTTCTTGCGAAGGACTTGTTTTGGCAGGTGTAATTGTTACCCTGAGTGCATGCCTTGCTAACCTCAGACCGTGACGGGGCGCGTACTCTCGACCTGACGCCTCAGAGTCGCGGACGCTACTGCTTGAGCCACGGCGACTACACGTGACTAATACAGTCTATTGAAAAGATATGTCTATACAAACACTTGAAAAGTCTTTATTTGTATATTCGCCTATACTGGATATTTAAATGTCTAGGTCTATGCGTTTAAAGCTGACACTTAATCAGAAATATCTAAGCAAAAATATTCTATTGTTTGATTACTTACATACCTTCGATAGATTATTGTTTTTAAACATTTCGTCACCACATAATCTTAATTCATCTTAGTGGGGATGCGTCTCATAATTAGCTATTTTATGCATTTCTACAGGCAAACAACTGAATAACGAGCCGCCAGTTGCGATACTACAGCTAATGGATTTTTACACTTGAATAGGACTGTCCAGGACAGTTAGATGTTAAGTCATCCTTTAGTTACGGTTATTTGTT
>JAXCGZ010020922.1:15000-20000 GCA_037179515.1 Halocaridina rubra | reverse complement strand
TGTCACGAAAAATTGTCTGTATATTGTCCAGATATTCTGTTGACATGCAAAACCAATTAGAGTATCCCCATTCTTTGGTTTTACCTGTGGAACTCAATCGCATCTAGGTAATCCATATCGTAATAATGTTATTTATTCGAGACAGAGCAAAATATAACACTTTTGCTGTAAATGAACTGAGGTAATATAACAAACATATTCGATATTTATCATGTAGAAATAATATACCCAGATATGTCTGACCATTTTACTGTTAGTGAAACGTCTCTAAATATATGCGATACCATTTCAGCCTTTTATAAATAATCGACCTGTTATCCTTTATATGCAATCAGAGGGCTTGTGTGAATGTCATAACCTTTACAGGTTGATATATGTTAACTAGGAATTGTAGACAGAAATAATTCTTATCTCTGAATATTACTGCCCTTACGAACAGTCATCATATAGATTGTTTTGCCCATTGATTCGCTATGTAGTAATTTATTAAAACACTTAAATGAAACAATCAATTTATTTCTTTATACTCTATGTAATATTTCATTGCAATATGACCAAATGCTTTACTTACACACATTGTTTTCCACGTAAATAATCATTAAAATTCTGTAAGGTTGTATTAGCAGATGGTTTGTAGTAGCAATAATCTTTTAGGAGTCATCAGGTTTCAGGAAGTACAAACATCTAGGAACTTTCTGTTCTTGAGAAATACCTTTTTTTATACAAACTCAAAAGTGAATACCTTATTTACATCCAGATTAAGTTCAATAAGAAGTTAGTGTGGTCTTCGACAGGAAGTGAATCTCTTGGATTACCCCGAAAATAATACAAAGTACTGAAATGAATATGTGAAAATAACTTTGCACAAAGAAACAACAATGGCAATTGCAGTAATAAGCATATGGTCAAACGCAAATTTATGTATAACAAAATAACCACAACACCGTTTCATTTGAACCATTCCTGTTGAACTTACCTAGAAAACAGAAGTCACCTTAATATTTGGCCCCAAACTCATCCCTTGCCATCAAGATTGATCTCCCATGAACCAATCTGGATAAAAAAAGTATTCTCTTTACAGCTACTAGTCAAGTAATGACCGAGAATATTCCTCAACTCATCCTTTACAATAAGTATTTTGCTTACTGCAACCTACAGTATTCTACGCAGTTGAAAGAGTTTTATTTTCCCGAAGGATTCGCAAAAGTCACGAGTAAGCTAATGTTGTGTTACTCCGTGCCATATTGATTTATATATTTATTTATATGATAATGGGATTTGCTATTTCATAAGTTTATTTTCGGATTTTTTTCTTTATAGGTCTGTATCTGTCTTGGATATTTTATATCATATTTACTTAAAAAGTTAATAAAGTGAGGTAATTTTGTGTATTATTTTGATGACGTTAATTGATTATTTCATTCATTAAATCATTTTATTTAGTAAAATATTGTTTTTTTTCTTTTATTTACTTAGTTAAATTGATTATATACTCAATCACAACTTGATCATAATTATATATTATATCTGTAAAAGAGGTTTAGGATCTTCGAGTACAATTTTGTTATGAATCCTTCATCTCGTTAGATAGTAATGTATATTGCGGAGAACAAATTGAAAATAATAATAATTCATGTTTTAATGATGAATTATTATTTAAAAAAATGACACTGAGAGTGGAGGGGGAAAATGTTTATGTACTCATATTTTTTGTCCTTTAATTAATAATATGCAATATTCATAATTGAATATATATCTGGAGTTGAACGAGAGAGAGAGAGAGAGAGAGAGAGAGAGAGAGAGAGAGAGAGAGAGAGAGAGAGAGAGAGAGAGAGAGAGAGAGAGAGAGAGAGAGAGAGAGAGAGAGAGAGAGAGAGAGAGAGAGTAGATCACATTATATATATATATATATATATATATATATATATATATATATATATATATATATATATATATATATATATATATATATATATATATATATATATATATATATATATATATATATATATATATATATATATATATATATATATATATATATATATATATATATATATATATATATATATATATATATATATATATATATATATATATATATATATATATATATATATATATATATATATATATATATATATATATATATATATATATATATATATATATATATATATATATATATATATATATATATATATATATATATATATATATATATATATATATATATATATATATATATATATATATATATATATATATATATATATATATATATATATATATATATATATATATATATATATATATATATATATATATATATATATATATATATATATATATATATATATATATATATATATATATATATATATATATATATATATATATATATATATATATATATATATATATATATATATATATATATATATATATATATATATATATATATATATATATATATATATATATATATATATATATATATATATATATATATATATATATATATATATATATATATATATATATATATATATATATATATATATATATATATATATATATATATATATATATATATATATATATATATATATATATATATATATATATATATATATATATATATATATATATATATATATATATATATATATATATATATATATATATATATATATATATATATATATATATATATATATATATATATATATATATATATATATATATATATATATATATATATATATATATATATATATATATATATATATATATATATATATATATATATATATATATATATATATATATATATATATATATATATATATATATATATATATATATATATATATATATATATATATATATATATATATATATATATATATATATATATATATATATATATATATATATATATATATATATATATATTAATCAAATAAGCACATTACATATGTGAAAACATAAATAATTTTTACCCCGACGGGGACTTGAACCTACGACTGATAATTACTAAGTCAAGGCGCTACCAACTACACACCACAGAAGGTTAAAAGGAATCCAACCTTATAGCTTATATCTGCTATACTTAGGAATGAACGCAGTCTATCAGAATGCCACTATGTTCATATTACAGATTCCCCAAGAGATACAGCTAATAATCAAGAACAGATGAAAAGAATAAAACTCTGCCCCTCAAAGGAATTTAAAACGGATTGAGTTATATATTTTAATCCGTTTTAAATTCCCTTAAGGGATAGGTTTTTCCTTTTCCTTTTCTTATGTTTTTGTTTGTTAGCCGTATCTCTTGCCATTATATTTTGAGAAGGTGACCAGATAATGTCACGAAATAAATAAGCACTGAAATACATTTTTCTTAATGGGCATTTTCATACCATTTTTTACTGCATGGTAACAATTCAGTGTATTTTCATATATATATATATATATATATATATATATATATATATATATATATATATATATATATATATATATATATATATATATATATATATATATATATATATATATATATATATATATATATATATATATATATATATATATATATATATATATATATATATATATATATATATATATATATATATATATATATATATATATATATATATATATATATATATATATATATATATATATATATATATATATATATATATATATATATATATATATATATATATATATATATATATATATATATATATATATATATATATATATATATATATATATATATATATATATATATATATATATATATATATATATATATATATATATATATATATATATATATATATATATATATATATATATATATATATATATATATATATATATATATATATATATATATATATATATATATATATATATATATATATATATATATATATATATATATATATATATATATATATATATATATATATATATATATATATATATATATATATATATATATATATATATATATATATATATATATATATATATATATATATATATATATATATATATATATATATATATATATATATATATATATATATATATATATATATATATATATATATATATATATATATATATATATATATATATATATATATATATATATATATATACATATATATATATATATATATATATATATATATATATATATATATATATATATATATATATATATATATATATATATATATATATATATATATATATATATATATATATATATATATATACATATATATATATATATATATATATATATATATATATATATATATATATATATATATATATATATATATATATATATATATATATATATATATATATATATATATATATATATATATATATATATATATATATATATATATATATATATATATATATATATATATATATATATATATATATATATATATATATATATATATATATATATATATATACACACACAAACACACAAAGTATCATAGCTAAATGTCACAAAACCTTAGAATTATTAGCAGAATTTGGGGGCACATTTTAATACATTGATATTTTCAACGATTGTGTAAATAACTTACAATCAACGTTTTAATGTTTTGGATGCAAAAATATTTTTTTATGAGATTTTCAATTTGAATGAAAAAGTACTCAATACCTATTGAAGAAATAAAATCCGCAAATTACTTTCGTATCAAATTTAAAATTTCAAACCTTCATGCCGTTTACAGACAAGTGTATTATATGGTTTTGATAAAGTTGCAATGGTGTCATATTTTTCATGAAAGATTTGGATTTGGATTTAGTCCGCATGCATGTACCAACCTATAAAAGTCCTCTCCCCTTTGATCAGGCACATTCAGTAATCATAAACTTCGGTTTTATAATAGAACAATTTTGAATCCTGCATGATTGACAGGCAACCCTTTGGCTGTCTGTCTCTT